>CM053514.1:11538866-11581870 GCA_028627145.1 Eidolon dupreanum | reverse complement strand
TACAGTGCACCAATGGTTACTCCCATCTCAGTGGTCCATCAACTTCCACATTCTTATTTTATACACTCATTTTGGTCAAATTCATCTTCGAGTAGTTTTATACAGTTAAAAAGAAGGGTACAATTTTCAGACTATGCAAAGCAATCTATAGATTCAACACAATCCCTATCAAATCTCAGCATTTTTGGCAGAAATAGAAAAATTCATCCTAAAATTCATATGAGATCTCAAGAAACCCTGAATAGCCAAAACAATTTTGAAAAAGAAAAACGAATTTGGAGAACTCACAGTTCCTGATTCAAAATTATATTATAAAGCTACAGTAATCAAAATAATATGGTGCTGGCATAAAGACAGACATATAGACCAATGGAATAAAATAGAGAACCCAGAAATAAACTCTTATTATATGGTCAAATGATCTTTGCCAAGGGCACCAAGGCTATTCAATAAGGAAAGGGAGTTGTCTATCATAAACAGTATTGGGGAAACGATGTCCACATGCAAAAGAGTGAAGTCCGACCTTTATATACGTACCACATACACGGGAAAAGTATTGAACAGACATTTTCCAAAGACAATTTACAGATGGTAAACAAGCACATGAAATGATGCTCAACATCACTAACCATCAGAGAAATGCAGATCAAAACCACAGTAAGATATCCCATTATGATGACTACTATCCTAATAATAATAATAATAATAACCCAGAAAATAACAAATGTTAGCAAGGATGTAGAGAAATTAGAATCCTTGTGCACTGTCGATGGGATTGTAAATGGTATGATTGTATGGTAGTTCCTTAAAAAGTTAAAATAGAACTACTAAATGATCTAGCAATCCCTGAATATTTTGAGAATATATACTCAAAAGAACTGAAAGCAGTGTCTCAAAGAGATATTTGTATACCTGTATTTATAGCAGCACTAATCACAAAAGCCAAGAGGTTGTAGCAACCCAAATGTCCATCAACGGATGAACAGATAAAACAAATGTGGTATGTACATACAATGGTATATTATTCAGCCTTAAAAAGAAAGGAAATCCTGTCACATATTACAACATGGAAGAAACTTGAGGATATATTGTAAGAGACCTAAGCCAGCCACAAAAGGCAAAAATTGTATGATTCCACGTTTATGAGGTATCTAAAGTAGTTGAATTCATAGAAACAGAAAGTAGACCAGTAGGGTGAGAGGGAATGGGAAGTCATTGTTTAATAGGTATAGACTTTCAGCTTTGCAAGATGAAAAAGTTCTGGAGATCTATTTCACAACGATGTGAAATACTTAACCCTACTGAACTGTATACTTAAAAATGGTCAAGATGGTAAAATTTTAGTGTTTTTACCACATAATAATAATTTTTTTTTAAAAAAACAACAAAAAACAGGTACAATGGCAGATGACTTGGTGATGACAGCTCTCAACCCACCTCCTGAGTCATGCTGTTCCAATCCGCACTGATTGCCCTCATCATCTGAAGCATGACTGTCATCGTGGGATCTCCCTTCACCACGCTCCAGGAGATTCCCTTCCCTTCTCTGAAGTAATGGATATTTTGTATTTGATGCCTTCCTCTTTCTTGGCTTATTCACTCCTTTCTAAAGAGTGTATCCTCCAGGAGCTTCCCGAGAAGAGGGACTTTTTGCAATTTTTTAAAGATCTGCTTATCTGATATCTTTTTTTTCCACCTTCTCATCTGACTCATAGTTTGGCTTGCTATAGAAATCTAAGTTGGATGTAAGAATGCTTCGCATTTTTGAAAGTATTATGGCTTCCAGGGCTGCTATGGCAAAGTTCGAAGCCCTTTTGATTGCTGGTCACCTGTATGTGACCTGTTTTTGCTCTCTGGGTGCTTGTAGAATCTTCCATATTCTCAAGGTAATAAAATTTCACAGTTAGGCTGGGTACTCATTGGGCCTCTTTAATCTCAAAATTCATGTCTTTCATTTCTGAAAAATGTTCTTGCCTCCATGTTTTCTCTTCTTTTGGTAACTTTATTGTTGGGTTGTTGGATGCCCTGGAGTCATCCTCTAATTATCTTCTTTTTGTTTTCCTATTTTCAACTATTTCCTTTTTGCTCTACTTTCTGGGAATTCCCTCGACTTTTTATCCAGCCCTTCGCTTGAGTTTTTCACTTTTGATATGTTTCCAATACCCAAGGATTATTTTTGTTTCCAAACATTACTTTTTATAGCATCTTGTTCTTCTTTCATGGAAGAAATATTTTCCCTGAGGATATTAATGTCAAGTTTTCTTTTAACTGCACAATCTATTTCTGCCAAGTTGCTTTTCTGTTTATTTTTTACTTTCTCATGTTAGATATTATCCCACATAGTTTTAAGCTTGAAGACAGGGTTTACTGACTTTGAGCTTCACCATAGAATTATCATGTCCATATCTTTATGTCTTTCTTCTTGCACAGGCCAGATTCCCCAGGGTATACTCTTCCAGTCTCTACTTGGAGAATAAAGACCTGACTGGTAAGCTCAGGGAACAAAATGGGAAAAAAATCTTCAGTATGCATATGCATTGTTATGCACATAATCCTCCCTTTCAGTACAGAGTCTGTACCTTCACCTGTGCCTTAGATTGCCAGCCCAGACACCCTGATTGCCACACCCTTCATTCTCCCCTGTACACAGTCCTAATACACATGGTTTCAGCTGTCAGCTGCTGAGCCTTTGGGCATTCCGAGTTAGAGCAGGTAGCTCTCAGCTTTCTCCTTGGCTAGTTCAGGGTTCAGCTTTCCTGGGTCTACTATACAAGTTGTCATCCTTCTACCTGCTTTTCTGCTTCCAAATGTTAAGAGCCTTTGATTCCTCTTCTATTTGCTCCATATTTATAAATTTTTGTCTTCAAGGAAATCCCTTTCTCTAATTTCAGTGGATGTTTGGAAGGCTGGAAAAAAATTGTTTAATCTGCCACATTAACCTAGAAGTCCCCCAAATAAATCTATTGTTTAAAAAATTCAGAATCCATAATATAGTATGTTCCCATGTATGTGGAGAAAAAAAGATGAGACTATCTATAGACTGAGAGATACATAAAAAATCTTCCGGTTGAGGGTACTCTTACTTTTCACTTTGAGCACTTCTATACTAGTTGGGTTTTTTTTGTTTTGTACTTGTTTTAACCATAGCACAAATAATTCATAAAGAACTTGTCTAAAATTACATTTTAAAGACCTAGCTTTAAAAAATAAAGTCATCTTAAGAAAAAGAGCGTGTCACAGGCCAGCACGAACCTCCCTGAACCATTACTGCTCTCACTTGTCAATGGTATCAGACAGGGTTAGGACCAGTTTTGTAACTAGAAAGCACACGAGCTCTCACTTTTACATTAGGAATCTTGGAAAATATTCTCCCCACTTAAGCCATTCTGTTTCAAGTATAGAAACAGTCTAGATCTTGACTTTCAATCCAGAAAAGGAGGAGCATTATAAAACAGAACAGGCCAGGCCACCTTGCCTCCTGGAGTACTTCTGATCAGATTTGCCCACTCCACTCACCATGCCTTACTGTCCCCCTTCCCCTACTTCTTCCCTAGCTTGGGGCACACTGTCATTAAGCCTTCCCAGCTAACTGAAACCCTGAACATGTCTGTCTGAGTGATTCATATATCACATAGCCAAAGCTGCTCCATGTTTGCTCTTATGGAGGCTTCATCCTTTTACTAGGCATTTATTTGTGGCAGAAGATTATAATGATTAACCCATCCAGACTGACTTGATTCCATTACAGACTCTGCTGCTGACTAGCAAATTGTTTAACCTCTCTGTGCCTCAGCTTCCTCATTTATAAAACAAGGATGATAATAACATCTGCCTTGTAGGCTCCTGGGAAGACTAAGTGAATTGATACTTGTAAATGGTTATTAATCACCTACCTTCTACCAGAGATGGTTCTGGGTCTTATGGATAGACAGAAGTCATCAAAACAGAGATACCTGACCCCATGGAGCTTATGACACAATTCTGTTTTTAAAAAACACATATACGCACAAATAAGACATAATAATACATTGTGACATGATCCACAAAGGAAGAATAAAAGTGTGGTAAAGGTTACAATAGGGACCTGTTTCTCAACAAATTCTTATAGCTCAGGCAAGAACTCAATGGGAACACAACTACTTAGAATTGCATTTTAAAAGGTCTCATTTTATAAAAGTGTGAAAGACCACTAGAGTATCATAATTTAAAAAAAAAAAAATCAGCAGATTCCTACGTGCCTATGCCTTGGAGACAATGTGAGCTGTGCATGTTATTTCTTTCCCCAACAAAGCATAAATGTCTATATGCTCTCCACAACAGTAAAAGAATTGCTTACATTGACGAAGCACTAAGTTCAAAGGTATTGCATGCCTTATCTCGGATAGCCCCTAGTTTCACAATGCCGACTTTCTGGTTGGTGGGGACACTTCCAGATGCCCCCAGGGAACATCTCAGAGCCTTCCCGCCCCATATCTGTCTCAGGCCAATAGTCCCTATGGCTTATTGAACACATACTTGGTGAGGTGCCCTAAACCACTGAAACCAACCATCTATCAATCTTACATCCTATCTAGGTGTAGGTTATAGTTTAAAGCAATTTGCAATAATGATTTCGAATGGTATGCCACTCCTGAGATGATCAACCAAAAGGTCTCAGAGAGTACCTTAATATGATAATTCCCACAGGTAAAGGAATTCGATGGACTAGAAGAGGTATGGATTTCCATCTTCCTTTCCTGAGTTATCCAGGGTTCAGGTCTTGATGGAAACCGTGATAAACCCGGGCCTTCAGCCTGACTCTGTCCCTGGCTTTCATGGTCAAAGGGGTTTCCCCACAGCTCAGTAAAAGAGAGAGAGGAAGGGTGATTTACTAAGTACTTCCCTTCCCTATAATCATGAGGCCCCTTCTATTTCCTATCTGTGACATCCAGATTAGAAAGTATCTTTGAAGATGGCCAAGATTGAATGTAGAACTTACTTGATGATAAAGAGGGCATAAAAGACATACATGTATATACATGTGCACAACTATGTGTAAATATGTGAAAGATAGGCCTTGGGTGATTGGAACTAGATGAGATAAATGAAGGGGAGATTTAAAGGAGGACTTGAATGTAACCTTTATTTATTCATTAACTGCATCTTTATTGAGGACTTACTATGTGCTGGACACTGGAGGAACAATAGTGAGCAAAATCAGCCATGTTATCTGTTCTCATGGAACACACAACAGGGTGGGAAAGTCTGAAATTAATCAAGTAGTTATACAAACGAGTATATGAATTCAGATTGATACACATATGGGAGGAAATTGCCCTAGGAGTGCCTGTGACAGGAACTCGACAAAATGAAAGCAGTTAGGAAAGGTTTTCGTAGGAGAGTAAGCCTTGAGCTAAGATCTGAAGGGTAACTAGGAGTTGACGGAGCAAAAGAAAAAGAGAGAAAAGAGTGTTCTAGGGAAAAGAGTTGCACGTATAAAGCTCCTGTAGCAGGGAGGGGCTGACGTATCAGGGAACTTGAAGAGGGAGCACAGAGGAGGAAGGAATGATATAAGACTGAAGAGTCAGACCTTGCAGGGTGCTCGAGGTCACATCATGTTGGACCTCCAACCTAACAGTCACAGAGAGTAGCTGAAGGTTTTTAAACCAGGTGGTATAGAGAAAACAGAATCACATTGTGAAAAGCTCAGTCTGAGACCAGATGGAAAGTGATGGTCCAGGTGAGAGATGAGGGAAACTTGGACTAGGGTGGAAGCAGACAGAAGTAAATAAATCTGAAAATTATTTACAAGGGAAAATTGACAGAACTTCCTGAACACTATATATAGGTTTTTATTTGGAGCTTGAGGATAAAGGGAGCAGCACTGGGAAAAGCTAGGAGGAAGGAGAAGCAGGTAGGGCGATGTGCCTTGGAGCTGAATGGGTGGGTCTATCCAGCGTCTGTTTTTCTGAAGAGGAACACTTGAGCTGCTTTACGGTAGGAGACAGCATTAGCGATGCCTCTCCCACCCTCTCACTCCCAGTAGAAACATTGTTTCTATGGGCAGGATGCTAGATGGACAAGGAATCAGGAGACTCTGGATCAGTTTTGGACTTTACCGCTGAGTAGCTGTAAGGCCTTAGGCAAGTCAATCCACCTCTCCAGATTTCAGTTCCCCTTCTTTCCATATCAGAAGCTCCTGAAGTGCTTATTGGAATACACATTTATGAACATTTGTCTCCACTGGATTATGACAAAGCATAGATTGAAAAGAGCTCTCTAAGGTCATAATTGGTAATAAGAGACAGAAGAACAAAGGCTCAGATCAAGGTCTGACTCATTCTAAAACTGTAAGAGATGAGTAATAGAGGAGAGAATGGAGAAGGTCCCAAACAGTGGTTCTACAGTATCACCAGTGATATGACATGATGTAATAGGGCCAGGTTTGGGGAAATGCTGTAGCTGTCCCTCTGACTCCTGGTTGGACAGTGCTACAGTTAAGTTTCATTATTTCATCATTTCCTCTACTGATCCAGGGCAGGCACCACCGCACCCTCAATCAGAGACAAAGACAGAACTCTGACATTTCACAAAATAATCCTAAAAAGAAGCCTAAAATTTCCCCTTGAAACCCACTGCAAGAACCAAATCTACCCCAACTCTACCCTGAAGCTATTTCTCAAGCCAGATACCATTAAGATTTTTTAAAAGAAGTTCAGGATGTTGACTATAGAAATCACGAAAACATGTAATTAAACTTTTGAGAAATGAGGTTGACATATAATTTATGAAGTGCTTTCAAGGAAGTCATATGAAATTAAAGAGAGCTCTTTAAAAACATCAGAATTCCAAGAAAAAAAACTATTTCGTTGGAACTGATTTTTAAAAAAATTTCCACATAATTAAACTCCAAAGTAGGTCTGAGTTTCTAGAGCACTTAGGGCTTTTGAAGGTCTTCATTGTTTCCTGATGGTTTTCACTGGGCTTGTGTTTTCCAGCTAGTCTGCAATAAAGTCTAGTGCTTCATTTTGTCTTCCTTTTAGATCTTGCACATGTTAAGCCTCTAGCGCAGCACCAGGTACACAATGATCGTACTGAAAGTAAGCATTTATTGAAGAGTAAATACTTGACCCATATTATCTGATTTGATCTTCATGATAAATATGAATGGAGATGCTGAGGCCCACGGTAAATGCCAGAGCTGGAATTCTCACCCCAGGTCTACATGGCTCCCAACACTCATGAACTGTCCCTCGCATTGCACAGTTACTTACCAAATGACTCATCATCTCCTTTCGTCCCGATTTCTCCTCTTTCTTCCAAATGTGTTCTCACTCTCTCTTAATCACTGGCATCATTATAAAGGCTGTTGATTTTTTTTTTTTTTCATTTTGGTCACTTTATTAAATGACATTATAAATAGTTTGTTTCAACTACTAAACAGCACTTTGAATGGTGAAGCATAGATACTATTATTGTCATACTTGAATGTTTTCCTTTAAAAACACAATTCCATTCCTTATTCTTACAAAAACAGACTTAAAGGAAGAAGTGAAATTTTCTATGGTATTTAAGATACTCAGTACAGAACTGAAAAGCGTTCTAACAAAAACAAAGGCAAGTATTCACGGCTGTATGATTTCAGCAGCCAAAGCTGAATGGTGGACTGAAACATTCCTGTATATCCAGGAAACATATACAATATCATAATACTAAGCAACAATGCTATATACCTGAAATAAAACAGGTTATAAAATGTGGAGAATTTAGCAGGCAAAACTGTATTATAAGCAACACGTTAAATCCTGTTTTAAAACCATTGCAACTCCTTGTAACATCTAAAACAAATATTAAAATGAGACTTTTAGTATCTTAGTGATATGATTTCATCTTTAAATATTTGTTAAAGCTTGATGCTATACTTAGAATATATATGAATATATATTACATAAGTCAAATGTCAAGTGGAAAGAGGGTATGCGACATGGTTCAAGCTTTATTTCAAACACTCTTATTTTCAATTAATCCTTCTATGTGTTATTTTTTAAAATCATAGTTTCATCCATGGTGAAGAAGGTTTAGAAGGTTGCCTAAAATTTTCATATCTATGTATTTGATCAAGTAATTAGACCATTTTGAAAGTTCCCAGGTCTGATAAATCAAGTTTAAAGTATTCGGAATTGTAAAAATACCAACTGAAAACAGCTGGCCGGAGTGTATTGCCTTCAAATATTTATCTCATAAATCTTGCCTTTTTCGTTTCTTGCAAAGTAAACACACATCCCCCCAATTAAATAAACTCGATTAATGGCTGGCATAATATCCAAATACATGGAATTTGGTAGTGATAACTCCCCATGGGAAGGAGGGGGGTAGATCTGCCCAATCTCAAAAAATTAGTGCTATTGAATGTTTTACTATGAGTTCTTTCAAGATAAAAATGAAAATCTCTTAATTATCCAAACAACTCCAGTTTCACCTAATATTAAACTCATTCTAATCCAGTGATACCTAGAACAAATCCTCCACCCAGCTTTCTTATTTGGGGAATTTCTTAACTGTTTTCACTGCCCACTACAATACCACCTCAAAAATGGTTTTGCCATGTCGAATTGATTCCCACAATCTAACAAACTTTTTCTTTAAGAAACTCAAACAATCCAATTGTACATGAATAAAATTACAGACCTGAATTAAGAAAAAAAAAAAACAATGCAATTATTTTCTAGTAAAAGTTTGTAAAAAGGTACTAAATAAATTAATTTCGATCAGAAAATTGCCTCACAGATCTAAACTGAAAACAAAATCAAACACCGTAATGTCATTTATTTAGGAAAATATAAGGAAGTTGAGAGAAAAGAACATGATGTGAGAGAAATGAAGAGCGTAGAAGCCAATGATCCTCATCTTCTTTTAAATCAAGCTCCTTTTTAAGAATTACAAAAGAATACATGCTCATAAAACTAGTGAAAAAATACAAAAATATGTAAAACTTTAATAAGATGTCTCTCAATTCTACCGGTAATGGTCACATTCTTTCACATTGCAATGATCCTTATCTTTAAGAGGAATTATTTCACAATACTGACAATACTGGAAATTATTAAGAGTCCATTTCTCATGTTAACTTCAAGTTGGCATCTGGTGATTCTGCCATTTTGATGTTGTTGATAAACATCATAATATTCTTTATAAAAGCTGTTATCTTGAGAGGAAAGTGTGACTTTCATATAAGTGGATGAGACTGTAAAATGCTAGAACATTTTTAAAAAATCTTAAATGCACATACTGGCTGCTAACACAGTTCCATCACTAGAGATAGAGTCAAAGGGTATACTCGCACAAATATACTAGAAAACTAAAACTAAATCATGGCTACTACAGCATTGTTTGCACAGAAAATGACTGAAAATGACCTAAATAAATGTCCTTCAGTAGGAGATTAGCTAAATAGAGTAGATTACTTTTTATAGAATATTATATAGCTCTTAAAAAAGAATAAGGTAGATATGTGGGTATGTGTAGAGATCTTCAAGAAATACTAAATTAAATGGAAGAAACAGAGCATTATATGTTGCATGTCCTCACCTATGATTAGTTAAATTAAATGAAATATATACACCTGTAACAGGTGTCAGTTTTTAAGTACTTCCCAGTATATGTCTGTTTCCTTATCAGCAAGCTTAGTTGTCTCCCTGAACTCTGTACTGTTTAGACTAAGGCATAGCACTGGAGTTGGGATGGAGGAGCATATGCCACAGGAGAAGTCCCTAGAGAACAGGAAGGAGATAGATGTAAAATAAAAGCCCAACGTCCAGGCTTAGTGGGCTATGAGAAGAAGAGGGACAGAGAGGGAAGGCAGAGGGTCGGACATGTATATTATGAAAAAAAAATCCTGCCTCCCAAGTCAAAATCCCTGAGGATGAGTGTTAGGTTGAGAAATAACTCAAAAGCAGGGAGACTCTTTCCCCTTTTCCATTTGACAGGCTGGGAAGATGCTGCCTCGGATGGTTCCCTGCATGTTGCATGAGATGAGACAGGAAAGAGCCTTGACTTCAGTGGTCCAGGCAGGGCCCTCTTAGCTGCCATGTGATGTGAGAGCATACACAAGCTCCACTGTAACCTGGAAAGGGGCACAGGAGGTGCCTGGCAGTGTTGTCTAGCCAGCTTACATGGGAGGTCTCCCAGGAATCGATAGCGTGGAGTAAGAGTGAGGGACCCCCTCGATGAGAACTCCCAGGCCAGCCCCAGGGAAACCACAGATGGCCCACATCAGCAGGGAGGACCGTACTGAGGGAGCACAGGCCTCACTTTCACTAGCTTCAGGTGTCAAGAGTAGCTACCAGCAGGCCGAGCAGGGGGACAAGGTGTGACCCATACTCCCACCTTGGGTAAGTTCTTAGATAAACTCCCCAGGTGCCATCTGGGGCAGGAAATGGCATGGGAGAGGGGCGCTGAAGGACCCAGCGATCATTTCCTTGAAAGGAACTGTGTTATAGCGAAAAGAGGCTGTTTAAAGCAGAAGACGAAGCTGCCCAGTGGGGAAGGACTGGTGAGGAAAAAAGACAACCCATCAGTCAGAGCAAAACAGAGTTGCTACATTTTGTACATCCAAGTTTAGGGAGTAAATTAATCTACTATCCACTATACAAAAGATATTACATATTGCATAAAACTTTCAAAACTCTTAGAAGAGGTTACCTTTGGGGAGTAGGTTAAGTGTTGGTGTGTGTGCAGGGAAGGAAACTTTCTTACTTATATAATAAAAAAATTTAAACCATTTTAAATAGTCATCTATCAACAGAAAACGTCCACTTCCCATCTATACCATACTTACTAAAAAACCAATAATTTTTTCTCTTTTACTGATCACTGATGAGCTCTCCAGTCCCCTATGCAAACCAATAAGGACCCAAACTCTTTAAGAGTAATCACATTTAAATCCCATTGAAACAGAAGTATCAGATTAAATCTTACATTGCGCACATCAGAAACAATTCCCTAAATTAGAGGTTTATGATTATAAAATATTCATCTATTCAATCATGTATTCATTCAATAAGTACTTTTTGAGAGTGTTGTATGTACCAGACACTTTTATAGAAACTAGACTTCAGTGGTAAATAAAAAAAAAGTCTTTGTCTTTGGGAACCTTGATTCCAGTGGGAAAGGTGGACAATGAACATGTATGCAAATAGATAAATAGTATATCTTGGCTAGTGCTAAATACTATGATAAAAATAAATCAGGGATGAACTATCAACCATGAAAGACATGGAGGAAACTTAAATGCCTATTATTAAGTAAAAGAAGCCAATCTGAAAAGGAGACATACTATGTGATTCCAATAACATGACATTCTGGAAAAGAAGGAACTGTGGAAATAGTAACATGATCAGTGGTTGCCAGAGTCTGGGGCAGGAAGGGATGAATAGGCAGAGCACAGAGGATTTTTAGGGCGGCAAAACTACTGTGTATTCTGCAATGATGGGCACATGCCATTACACATTTGTCAAAAACTGTAGAATGCTCAACACCAAGAGTAAAATCCTAATGCAAACTATGGACTCAGGGTGATAGTGTGTCAATGTAGGTTCATTGATCGTAACAGACATATTACTCTGATGCTGGATTTTGATAATAGGGGAGGCTATGCATGGGGGGAGAGGAGGGGAGTGGTAATATGGGAAATATCTGCCTCACACTCAATTTTGCCATAAACCTAAAACCACTCTAAAAGGTGAAATCTATTTTTTTAGTTAAAAAAAAAAATCAGAGTAAGGAAAAACATAAATAGTAGTAGAAATTATTTTGAACTGAATTCTCACTGGACTCAGCAAATAATCTTCATTTAAAAGCGTTTTTAGAAGGTAAAATTATTCCATTTCCAGTATTTTGTCTTTTAATGTTTTTTTTTAACAACATAAAATAGCAACATAAAAGAAATGCAAGCATAAGAGTCTTGTAGAAGGTTAACAAATGGTACAAATTATGACATGGTTAGATGTGGTGCTTAATTTTATATATCCACTTGATGGGCCATGGGGCTCTCAGATTGTCAAATATTATTCTGGGTGTGTCTGCGAAGGTGTTTCTGGATGAGAGATTAGCATTTAAATTGGTAGAGTGAGTAAAGCAGATAGTCCTCCCTAAGGTGGGTGGGCCTCATGCAATCATCCACTGAAGACCTGAATAATACAAAAAGACCAAGGCACAATCTCTCTTTCTCTACCCCACCACCTAACCTCCCCACTCTGTGTGTGCGTGCGTGTGTGTGTGTGTGTGTGTGTGTGTGTGTGTTCCCCTCCCTCTCTCCTCCCTCTCTGAAAGATTGAGCTGCAACAATGATCTTCTGCCCTCGGGCTGGAACTTATGCCATCCTGGTTCTCGAGCCTTCGGACTCAGTCAGACTGAAACTGAAACGACATCACCAGCTTTCCTGGGTGTCCAGCTTGCCGATTGCAGATCTTGAACTTTCTTAGCCTCATAGTCATGTGAGCCAATTTCCTATTTTATATACATCTATATTTATATCTATATACCCATCCTACTGGTGCTGTTTCTTTGGAGAACCCCAATATAGTAGGGTATTTACCTTAAGTTCTATTAGAGTTTTGAGTCAAAAGTGCTAACTTTGTGGTCTACTCAAAATTACAGTAAGGTGAGTATTCTTATAATGGGTGTTATTTTACAGGACAAGGAAAGGGGGACTCAGAGTTCCAGTGATGGGGTGCGGATGTGGCAGAGCGGGTGCTCAAACTCAATTTCAAACCCCAATTCTACAGCACTCTGTAGTCACACAAGTTGATTGAAAGTAGGGGTTTTATTCGCATTCAAATACATTCAGTGAGAACAGAGGAATGCTCTGATAGTGACCCAAATATCTTTTGGTGTGGCTGGGGACTGTTTTTTCTTGCCTTGTCTGGTTTAAATCCAAGCCTGGGAGAATCTTGGGCCATAAAGTTCTGTTTAATTTCACAACGCTGGCTTCCACAACACAAGGGAGGTCTCCTGGCAGAGGCACCCCTCGACTTGCCAGGCTTTGTGTCCTAAAGAAGTTGTTAGGGTTCTTATGACTCTAAGATTGAATTCATTTCCCATGGGTGAACAGTTTATTGTCCTGAATCAGACTTGGGAATCAACTTCTAGCATCTTACCTAAAACTGTGAGTTTGGGGATCTGACAGCCTTGGGTTTGAATCTGGCTTTGCTTCCTCCTGGTTGTGTGATTATTGGTGAATTAATTGACCTCTCTGAACTTCAGTGTCCCATCTATAAAATGTAGATTATTGATTTGTATAACAGAGGTTTGTTGGCTGTTTCCTATGTGCCAGACACTGTACAAGACGCCGGAGATATGAAGATGAAGAAGATAAAGTCCTCTACTTTCCAGAAGCGCCCGTTCTAGTAGGGGAGACACACATAAACCATCATTCTAACACCACATAATAATTCCAGTAGACGTATAGAGAGTAGTGGCATCTCGCCTGAAGTAGAGGCTTTTAGCGCTCACCTGTGTCTTTTTTCCTTCCAGCCTAATGAGTGGGTTGAGCATCTGCCCCCTCGCAGTTGGGTAGAGCTGTGTAACAAGGCTGTCCAGTGGGCTGAGAGTAAATATAACATGGCCACCTCTGGGCTAATACATTTAACTGCCAGCATGATACCCTCAGGATTCTCCTGCAACATCAATGAGAGAAGTGAAGAGTTCTGGATGGTACAATTACAGGATAGTGAAGCCTCCACTGGCTCCTTTGGGCTGGTCACTGAGGGAAGCTGCCCAAGAGAATGACTCAGACATGAAGCAGACTTTGATTGACCAAACAATAAACTTGTGTTAAGCCACTGAGATCTGTGAATTGAAAGGGACTATAGCATGACCTAGCCTCACTAATTCATAAACCAACCTGCAAAGAGCATTTTGAAAGAGCCAGAGATTGAGTGCTAACTGATACATGAGAGAAGAGCCAGGGGAAGAGGTGAGGAAGAACCAACAGAAGAGAGAGAAGGGCAGAGCAAAGGCCTAGAGTTACAAAGGCCTGGTGAGGTGGGTGACAACAGACAGGGCGTGTGTGCTGGAATACAAAGCCCATGGGAGAGGCAGGAGAGAGACTGAAGGGTACACAAGACCAAACTGTGTAGGCCTTTGGGGCATGTGAGCAGCTTGGTCTTAATCCTGGAGGAGATGGGAACCATGCAGGGCTTCTATGCAAAGAAGTGACATGCTCATCTGTGGTTATGTAGAGGGGGGTTTGGGGCAGGACGGCAGGCAGGAGACCAAGATGAAACTAAACAACTTATGGAAAGTACCTACTGTAGTACCTGGCAGTCAGAGCACATCACTTCCCTTTTCCCTTCCCCTGCTCATATATTAATGTAGTTTTAGAAACCAACCAACCCTGCAGCTCGGCAATCTCACTTTGAGGACTCTTTAGAAATAAATGCTTCATTATATAAGAATGTAGGCACGAGGATGTCTCCTGCAGCCTTGCCTACAGAGACAGAAAGCTGAAAACAACCTGGATGTTCACGAAGAGGAAACTGGTCGAATAAATCATGGAACATGCCCTATCACATAGTATTAAAAAGAATAAAAGCTGCGTTAACTGACCTGGATGGGGTATTCACGATATAAAGTCAGAAAAACAAGTTACAGGGTAATATGCATTGTATAATTTCATTACTTTAAAAAACAAATAAATCATCCAGCCCTGGACATGTAATTATGGCGCCTGTTTGTATCCATTCATGTGAGTGTGTGGCAGGGTAAGGAAGGTGACGCAGCTGTTAACAGTGACCATCTCAAGGAGCTGGCGGTCATGCCGTGGTTCCAATCAGCATGCATTACTTTTACAAGCATTTTTAAATTAATAGAGAAATGAAAAACACTGTCCTAGAAAACTGGAATTGGTAATGCTCTTCGGTAGTGATTGTTATCAGTTGCAAAGGCATAAAAACCAATCTTTCAGCCAGAAGGTTCCTCTTCCCATTGAAGTTTCCTCTTCCCGCTGGAATGTAATTGTTTTTAAAGCGAATGCCCTACCTTGAGTTCTCTGTGATTACTAATGCCAATGGATTGGACCCAGACTCTTAGGGGATTTAAACGGATCCAGGCCTTCAGCGCTAATTACTCCATGATAGGAAGCCCTGTTCACTTTTAGGAAATGAATAGGCCTTCCCATCAGGATAAGCAAATTACTTTAGGCTGTGGGGAAAAGGCGACCAGTCTTTCACAAATATTTATTGTTCTTAAAAGACCTAGAACATGCAAATCAAGCTGAATCATTGAGAGTTCTTTGAGGGCTGGGGCAAAGGCCTATAGTAGGTGCTGATGAATTGAATTTAACTTACATAAAGAAATCCACAAAAAGATAAAAAATAAAATACAAATAAAGAAATGCACGAACCTCAGATATTGAATATCTGTTCTCATTTGCCAGACATGTCCAATTGAGCACTAGGAAGAAAACACCACCACCTTAAGAGATACTGGCAGGGGGAATTTAAGGTGTCTGCGAGATCTAAGAGGAAATAGCCACGAATCACTGAAAATGTCTAGACCGTGTCCAGAATGCAGGGGAGAGACTGGAGCCACAACAGAAACCTGAGAGTGACTTGTATAGAAGAGAAAGGCTGAAGAAAGCCTGACAAGGACGAGCCGGACACAGCAGGCACAGAGAAAAGACTGCCTGGGACAGTTTGGTGCACTCATTAGGTATGCAGCTTAGATGGCTGATTAAGAGCCGGGTGTCCCTGGGTTCTAGACTCGGCCCTACCCTTTTTCCGGCTGGGTGCTCTTGGCTTGTTACTAACTTTTCTAGTTCTCAGTTTTCTCATCTGAAAAATGCAGTTGTTAACCATAGCTCCATTAGAAAAAGGTGATGAGCACTAAATGAGATGATATACGCAAAGTACTTAGAACGGCTGGTGCACAGTGCGCCCTCCCGAGTGCTGGCAATCTCAGCGATCAGCGAGGACAGTGGACAGAGAAGTGGCCTCCAGGAGGGATGCGTGAGGAACAGCACGGGAGGAGGAGGTGCTGAGGACAAGCAGGAAGGCCCCAGGAGCTTCAGATGCGCCAGCAGGTAAAGTAAGACTAGGACTGAAATGCTTCCACTGGATTTAGCGACAAGGAAGTCCGTAGGGCTGGGCCAAAGCTGTTCGGGGTGGAAGCAGATGAGACTGTTCCCAAAACAAAACAGGCAGCATTACTAGCATTCCGACACGTCCAGGAAACAAGGGACATCTTCAAAGAAGGTTAGAAGAGGTAAAAGTAAATTTTTATTTAATTAATTTTTTTCTGAGTATCAAAGTAATACATGATCAATGCAGAGAACCTGGAAAACAAAGAAAAGTACAAAGGGAGAAAAAGTACTACTTATCTGACCTTCCAGAGACCTACATTTTTTCCTGTGTACTTGTACTTACATCAAGGTGTGGACAGAAATAGTTTATCTTGTCAGGTGACAAGCACAGTCTGTATTTGCTCAAAACTTTGAAAACCTGTCATTTAAAGATAAGGCGAAGAAAACTTAGAATATTCTTATGTTATTAAAGGAGACTAAGCCTTTTGAAATGTGTCGCAAAATCCAGAGCCATAAAACAAAGAATATAAAGTCTGCTCCATATAAATCTAAACTTTCTGCATGGCAAACAGACAAACAAAAACAACAACAACAAAAAACATGATAAACTAATAAAAAGATAAATGATAAACTAAAAATACATGTGAAAAACTAAAGTTTCTCTTTGAAAGTATATCAAAAGCTCTTTCACATCTATAAGGATCAATAACCAACAACAAATCAGGTAAAGGATATGAGCAGAATTCGCAAAAAGTGAAATAAAATGGTTTTCAAATATCTAGCCAGATATGTCTTACTGATAGTAAGAGAGATGCAAATTAAAACTACAATGAGATATGTCTTTCCCTCGTCCATCTGGCAAAGACTAAGACTGACAGTATGACATGCTAGTGACTGTATGAACACCTTGCCAGGGAAAGTAAGTATTAGATTGGTACAATCTTTCTCTGTCTCTATCAAAATTGCCCATATCTTTTGAGTACGTAACTTCATTTCTAGGAAGCGATCTCGCTGAAATCACACATGGACAAAATTATTCATTGTAGTGTTATCTGTAATTACAAAAGATTGGAAACAACCTAAAATTCCATCAGTGCGGGATGGTTAAATAAACGGAATACAAGGGCTAAGAGGAAGGGGGCATCTCCCGAAGAGGAATGATTGCTAAAACACATTCGATGATGATGGCAAGGTACACAACAGCGTACTTACTGCACTACCACTTATGTAGAAGGAAAACATTAAATCCTGGGCAACATGAATAGTTTGCTTATCAATGTATGGGGTATTTCTAGAAGAAATCACAAGAAAAAAACCAGTAGCACTATTTCCCCTAAAGAACTAAACGTGTTGGCTCAGTAAGGATGGAAGTGACTTCTGTTCACTGAGTATCCTTTGGTACCTCTTGAATTTCATGCCATGGGTATGTGTTACCTATGCTAATTTTTTTTAAAAAGTATTTTTGTCTTTTTTTGTGGCTATTTCTGTACTTTTAGCTGTCTTTCTACTTCCTACTACGTCTACGTCGATCCTTTTCTATTTCCCTTCTCTTCCCTTTTTTTTCCCCTTGGCCTGCATCTGTCTAAGATAACTAAAAAGAAAAACAGCATCTGCTGATAACTTAGTACATAAACTATACCAATAACTGTGCTGTATTGGGTATGACTTCATTTGATTCTCACAACCACCCCAGAAGGGAAGTTTTCTTTGCCACAGGTTACAAATGAGGAAACTCAGGCAGGGAGGATTGAAGCGCCCGGCCCAAGTCATATGAGCAGTAAATGATGGGGCTGGGATTTAAACCCAGTCTGTCTCTGAAATCTGTTTCTTTTAGTAAACTGTACTGCCTGCAAAATGGGATAAATATACATACATATGTATTTTTTAATTGTTGAATAAAGTATTACAGCCTGACTTTTTTAAAGCACGCATACAAAAAAAAATATATGAATTTAACTACATTTTAATTCTAAACTCTTGGTGATTATTTTCAACAAATCAACTGAAAGGAGCCCCCAGCTTTCATTCATTCATCAGCCGGGAGCTTCCAGTAAATGCTCAAAACTGTGCTAGTCATTGACATTGTTTTTTGGGCCCCTACTATGTGCCGGAAAGGGTGCTAAGCACTTTCCATAGGTTCCAACAATGGTATGATGTAAGGTACAATTGCTACCTCCCATTCTACAAAAGAGAAATACGAATGTTCAACCACTTCCCAGTGGACCGCCGCTTGCAGGTTACAGGACAGGGATTTGAACCCAGGCAGTCTGGCTCCAGAGCCAGTGCCATGACGACACTGCCTGGAAACGGGTTAGTACAGCACGTGACACTGCAGGAGAGCTGGGGGAGAGCCCTCACTATTCCCGGAAATGGGTAGCGGAGGCTTCCCAGAAGCCTGAGGCATGGTCTGAGATGTGATGGAAGCTCAGCACAGAAAGACGTCAAGACATCCGCAAGATGTCATTCTATTAGGCACTGACACTGTGAAGAAAAGACTTACATTCTTGAAAGAGGAAAAAAAAAAATTGTAGCGTAGAGCCTCATGTGATCTGCCTGGAAGCTGTGCCATGTAATGGAACCAAGTTTCTGGAAGGGAGTTTTATATTTTACTCAATATTCTGAAGTTTGGCTATGACACAGTCAAGTATCAACCACGTTCCTGTCGTCAGACGGGTATCGTTAGCAAGAGGCAGGGGTTGGATTTAATGACATTGTTTGTTTTCCTAATGCGATGTCCTAGAAATGTGCAACAGAATTGTAGCGGAGATGAATCAGAAAGAGGATGCAGTACAATAAGATGCCATGCCAATAATAACAGTAGAAGTGATTCCTTGTGATTCTGGTACAGTTGAGAGCTAAACTTGTGACCTTAGAAGCAATCCTTTGGGAACGCTAAGAATGCTTCAGGGATCATTCTGGGCCTCAAAACTGGACTTGATTCATCAGCTCTGGTTAGGATGTGACAGTGATGAAGAAGAAATACCTAAGCTTGTGGGCTGCTGCCTTGCTGCATCTAATTCTTTCACTGTGACCAGTCTTCTATTCCTAACATGGCTCAAGAGCTGGGCCCAGCCTCTGCCCTATTCACCACAGCATGAGCCAGTACCTGGCTGGGGAAACCCAAGGCCATCTAATTCTTTAGAACACAAATTCTGCCCTGTGCACAGCCTGACTCCTAAACTCAGCTGATAGCCTGTGCCTACTTGTTTATACAAATAGCAGCCTTCGTTTTCAGATATAAGAGCAGCGTGCTTTGACCTCAACAAATTCTTTCCTTAAATAGCTTTATGGGCTGGGAAAAAAAACTTTATGGCCAATTACCTTACAATTATTTGTAAGATCAAATAATGCCTTTAATACATGCTTTTCCTACACGCCCTACATAGTACCCATATAATAACCCATCTCTGGACTGCACCGATTTTTGCCTTCAAAGTATCCCTCTCTCTGTTCCCTTGGGTCCACTGGTGTGCAGGAAGATAACAATTAGCTTTCTGGGGGCCCAGGTTTGTGGTGTTTGCCAATTTTACAGTGCAAACACTCCCACCTTGTCTAATACGAAGCTACTAACAGGAATCACTGAATGCGGAGTTGGGAAGAGATAAGCTTAGTCTGGTCTCTTGAGCCTGAACCAGCCACCCCGTCACACCTCTGCCTGGGCTCCATTCTTGTCTTATGCTGAGATGTCCCATGAGATATTGGAAAATACTTGTACTAAAAAATTATTGTTGCATATCTGAATTTATCTGGGCATCCTGCATTTTATCTGGCAACCCTATATTTAATCTATCCACCACATTTTATCTTTCCTCCCAAATACCAGCAAACCTCTTCATGATTCTGGGAGCCTGTGTGATCTTAATTAAGTCAGTGAAACTCTCTGAACTTCAGTTTCTTCATCCATAAAGTTGATGCTAATTAATAATAGCCACTTCCATAGAGTAGAATTTAAATTAATGAATCTGTGTGAAGCATCTTAGCTCAGCCCCTGGCATTCAAAAACTACCTGACTGATTCAACATGTCAGTCTCCAAAGGAAAACCACACTATGGTTATGGAAGAGCCTGGAGACCTCCTAGACATCACCCTGTACATCCAAACTCTCCCAGATAGGTGCTTGTGCTTGTATTTTTAAAGAGATCAGCGATGGGGGTGGGGGGGACTCTGAAATACCCAGTATTTAGCCCATTCCAGCATCTCAGAGTCCTGAAGAGAGACCTTGGCTGTCTACCTCTTGCCCAAACACTTCTCTTGACCATCCTCAAAGGAGGGTGTCTGCTTGGTGGTGGGTCTGACTTTGGTACCCAGAGGAAATGCAGTTTCCTTACACAACCCACACAATCATGACAGATGACAGGTGAACTGAGAGAAACACAATTGGAACTAGAGATGGAAAACACAGAAATGTTATAAGATTACAAATTCTTAATCAAGGAGTTTTTGGTTTTTTTTTTTTTTTTTTTTTTTGCTTTGTATAACAGGCCCTGATAAGGAGTCTCAAGGTGTCAGAGGAAACGAGACACACAAGATGAGGAGAAATGACGACGCCATCACCCGTGACAACTCCCCATGCATCCTGACACCGAAGGGCAGTGATGCCCGCCGCCGGTGCTTGGCTATGTTGTCACCAGAACCAGCAGAAAGGCAAACTCTAGTCGAACTACAAATTTCACTTTCATGATGCCAAACAATCAGCACGACTTACTGATTTAGAGATTACGCTACTTCACGAACTAAGTTAAGCCCCCTGGAAAACCCAGTGATTGTTTTAAAGGCACATTATCCCTATTAAGATATGAACTCTCTCTATGTGCCTGTGACATGAACAGTGTGCATATGTAGCAATCACTTATAACCTCATAAGATATTTCCCCTCTCAGTACCGACTGGTGTATCTGTAGTCATTATTTATGTCACCTCTACTCAGAGAATTACCCAGCCTGTTATGCATGCAAAGCAATATTCGAAAAGCAGGTTATAAAACACCATGTATGGAATTATTCTATTTCTCATACATTTATATATGTACTGCTACATAAAAAAAAAAAAATGACAAGAATGATTACAACATGATAACAATGATTACAGCTGGGTGATAAGATTATTTTGCTAGTTTTTCCCCCTTTTTGCCTATCTCTATTTTCTCAATGTTCTACATTGAACACGTTTTACTTATTATTTTTTTAAGTTAAAAACACTTAGAATTTTGAATACTGATCTTTTCCTGCTTGTATGGTGACTAAGAAATCTGCTACCTTCTTGCATTGATATGTCTGGGCTTTGGCATCTTCCAAATCTGCCAAATCAGTTTCATTTGCCTGAGGCCACCACGATCCTGGGCATGTCCATAAGGGCGACGCCCCAACCCGCCACTACAGGCCTTTGGGTGTGAACTAGAAAATGGTAACAGACTTTGGGGTTTCTAGGAACTATTTCTCAATTTGGAGTCTCCTACTCATCTCGTTCTGTTACGAGGAGG
Source organism: Eidolon dupreanum (assembly GCA_028627145.1). Classification (NCBI taxonomy): domain Eukaryota; kingdom Metazoa; phylum Chordata; class Mammalia; order Chiroptera; family Pteropodidae; genus Eidolon; species Eidolon dupreanum. Next base: position 11,560,331 of record CM053514.1, on the reverse strand, counting down.
CTCTGGATCATTAAGCAGGGCTAATGAAGAACCGCAGAATTACAGAATGCTGGAGCTAGGAGGGAATTCAGACAGTATCTGTCTACTGGAGCCTGAGATGGGAGAGCATTTTGTCCCAGATCCTCCAGTCATTCATCATCCCAACGTGCGTATCTGCCAACAGTGACACTCGCAAAACATAAGAAATCGAAGAGTCTACGATACAGTTAAAGAACAAGCTTCACTCGGGAAAACTTTATATTTGGCCAAAAGGTTTTGGTGGCAGCAAGAAGCCCAACTTTCTTCTGAATCCCACAATCTAAGACAAGTCCAGAGGGGTCTTTACAAGCCTGGCCAACAGAGTAGCCACACCATAGCAGATGGAAAAAGCCCAGAACCCAAATCTCTTCTGACACCTGACCTGTCCCAGACTACATACCTGGTGTTTTCAATAGCTTTACTGGGGCCATGGTTAACGAGCTTCCCACGGAGAAAGGATTATATATTACAGCCTTTGTCGACAGTCTCAGGAGGACGAGCACATCTGAGACAAAATGTGGCAACTGCTCAGGCACCAAGGGCCCAGACAAACCTTTAGGAATGTGGTCTTTCCTTTTCCAAGATCCTCCCGGGGAAAGTATCGCCAAAAGACAATGTCAAATGCCAGACATGAGGAAACTGATCACTTGCCAAGCTGACTAGTTGTAGTAGGTACTCATTCCCTGTCACCACCTCTCACCCACAGAAAAGTAGGATATAAGAAACATGGCCTCCGGGATGGGGGATACAGGGCCATCATGCCACAGAGCCCTCGGGGGACACAATACTGCTGCTCAGACACAGACCACTGTGGAGACCCCAGAGCATCAGAGGAGCCACAGGCCTGGCAGACCAAAGTCACGGCAGACTAGCAGTTGAGCTTCCCAGGTACATGAGACCCCCTGGAGCCTTCACCATGGTCTGTAGGTCAAGGATGCTACTCTGTGCCTCACACATCCACACGCACACACAGGCACACAGCACTCAACAGCTTGAAGAAATTACCTGTGATTCTTTGTTGTGCTTACCTGGATCTGAATTCTTCTGTAATATTTTTAACCGATCCAGATGGACCCTTCTTTAGGAACAATAAACCCCAGTATCTCAGAATTAAGGAGCACTCAGTGTGTCCAAAGCATAGCAAGGGATTTGTTCCACCATGAAGACCAGGGAGAGCAGCCCCACCTTCATGAATTCAGCTTGCTAAGGAGAATACAAAGACAAAGACACTCTCTTTTTTTAGCAAATAGGTACCCAAAGGGGCACAGAAGAGAGGTGAAATATGTCATAGCGAGGCCAGCAGAATCCCCTGGTCTTACCATTACATGTGATGCTTTCAAATGGATTCTTAGTACCTTAATTTTGAGGAAAAGAAGTAGAAGGAACCAGCCAATGTGTTTAAATGGTTAGTTTCTGCCTATCACATTGAACTTGAGAGAGCCGCGACCTTTGGAGAAACCAAAGATGGTTCAAATGACTGTGAGAATAAATTAACTTAGTGCTCTTTGCTGACAAGTCTAAGTTTCCTAATTGTAAAGCAGAACCAGCAGCCACCAACCCAGAAGGTCTACCCCACATATAGAGAAGAGATAAAGCAGTGAAACTCAGCCTGAGGGACCTCCCCAGGCTCTGGGGCGCAGGGCCGATTCACTGCTTCAGAGTCAGTAAAGCAAGTTCTCTTCACCAACCAGCTTCAGAGCAGCTGTTTTATTAACATCTGGAGATCTGAGCACTCTCTTCCAAACCCAGAGATCAGAGGAAAGGGGACATGGAGAGGGGCGCAGTTCCCAACGCAGGGGGAGTCTACGTTGTTGCCCCAGGAGAGGCCACTTCCCTCCCAAGATGTCTGGGATTTTCCACTGCAGCAGGGGAAGGTAACTGAACACACAGCAAAAGAGCGAGGGCACAGCAGACCTCCCCGCACTGTTCTGAATCAGAAATCCAACAGGACAGAGACACCCCTTCGCTGTCCTAGGGGGAGACAGGCCCAGCCCCAGCACATCTGCATCCTCAGAAAAGCTGAAGCCAGACCAAGAAGTTACCAAGAGCTACAACAGAACATTGGAGCTGAGGTTTTGCGGGCCCGGACTGAGGCTGGGCCCAGCTGGGAACTGTCCAGAGATTTGGTCTCTGGGCCTTTGCCCTCCAAGTAGACATACCTCATGTCCCTAATATTCTCTCTCCAAGTTATACTACCACTTTTCCCAAAGCAGAGACATTTCACAGAGCCTTACAGGCCTGGTATCTGCTTATAGAGACTCGGTCCCAGAAGGAGCTATTAAATAACGCACTGTTTAAGTTTGCACACTTCTTAAGTCTTAATAACAAGTGAAACCACATTCTGACAGCAACTGCAAGTTCCCTAGTACTCAGTAACTTCTCTTTTTTTTTCCCTTGGGATACTCCCTCCTGCTAAATCACAGACCCACCCACCCCCAATGACCCTGAAGAAAGACAGAGAACATGACACATTTTGAGCTGGGAGATGTGGGAACACGTCTTCTCCTGAGAGCTTAAGACCAAATAGAAGTTGCTTTTCCCCTTCACCTCGAATGCACTAATGGACACTCCAAACTGGACCGCAGCACCAAGGAGGAAGGCAGCCAGGGGCAGTAACTCTGAGGGCACGGGCAAGACCACCCAGCCCTAGATAGAGTGGTAAAGGAAGCAACACTACGTTGCTCTCCCTTCTTCCACTCCATACCTTCCCATTCGCCCTGTCCCTTTTGGTCTCAGCTGGCAGTTACTTCATTGAGGTTATCGGCGAGTAAATGCTGACAGCATGGTCTTTCCTGCTCATTTGTACATATTAAAACAAGAGGGACGAGCTCTCCAGGTGGGAAACCTGGTGACATCCAAAGGGAGGAACTGCTGTGGTGGAGTTACTGATGTTGCATTAAGACTTTGGAGCAAAGAAGACTCCATTCTTCCCATAAGCAAACGCCAGACCAAGGCATCACTGCTGACGAAGACCTAGATGCCAGACAGGGCCCCCACCCCCCCACCCCCCATGCATTCCCACACACACACAACCTGCCCTTTTCTGGCTGCCAGAAGCACAAGACCTGGGATTAGGTCAGGCCCCCTGGCCCTCAAGCGCCACTTTCAAGATTTTTGAATAATAATGATAATCATGGACAGGGAAGGCTGTAGGTTTCTGTCACAAAAACACTTTGCAGAAAGCCTTGGAAATGGTGTAGGAACAAGGCACAAACTGGGCTCTTTAAATCGAGAGACCACACTTGGGATCTTAATGTTCTCAAAAAAAACAGAAATCACTTTTTTTTCCATGTTTGCCAAAAGGTATTTTCCACAAAACATAGAATTTCATTTCTTCTGAGGAAAAATGGCTGGGAGACTAGCTGATCACTGGCAGGGTGGTTGGGTTCATTCATAGTTTCCTCACAGGCAAGAAATCACAGGGACCGATAGAATCCAGCTGGAGGCATTTGCCCGGGCAGAGACCCAGAGCCAAGAAATGTTATGAAGAGCAAGTATTTACCGCGGGATTACTAGGCACCAGACACTTTTCATGCTTCGCCTCATTCAATCTGCACAACAGTGATATGGGAAGAATTGTTATCATTCCAGTTTTATATATGAGCAAAACAGGGCACAGGTCCTTGGAGTAACTTAGCCAGGGTCAAATAGCAAGAGGCAGAGCTGGGCTTTAAACCCAAGCCCTGCGATTCAAGAGCCTGTGCTTTACCTAATATGCCCTCACATAGAGAACTTCCTGGGTGACAACAAGACAATGGGAAATCATAGTGTGGGTATATTTGTGCATGAGTGTGTGTGTGCGTGTGTGTATAAACCGATAATGAAAATACAGTGGAGTATACGTGGGTAGCCAAGAAAGCCTAACCCAGATTGAGGTAACAGAGGATTTAGTTGAAAATACTGTGGGGCAGGTGCTACCTTTGGGGATAGAAGCTGGAGAGGAAGGAGACTTACTTTTCCCAGTATGTTTTGATGTCCTGCTTGAACATTTTATCATGTACATATACTTCCTATTTTCAAAACTTTTCATTGAAAAGAAAAATCTACGTGCTACTGTCAAGTCACTATTTGAATTTACTGAGTCATACTCTCTAAAAAAACAGGTACGTGAGAAAAAGCAATCCCACACTGCAGAGGTCCATCACATGCACTGCAGGCAAGCCATAGCAGGTGGCTTCATTTGGTGCAAGAGAGAGGACTCAACCGAGGGTGTCTGAGTTGCTCAAGACCCAAGAGCAGTAAAAAACGAAACCATTCAACCATCCTCTCCTATTTTCATTTTCGAACTAACAGCACCCCCACCCTTGCTGGCTGTCACCACCGCAGGATCTGACTCTGTTTAGAGAGTAAGTGAAAGAATGGATGACCTCACTTTCTCCAACAGGTGGGTCCTAAAGTGTTGTCCGCAAAACAAAACTTGAGTAAATCTATTCATAGTTTAAATACCCTAGCAGAAGTCCTTGTTTTAGCAATCTTGACGAGATCCTCTTTACAAAGCAAAGAAGCCAATTTCATGATAATGCTGTGTTTTGTAAATAATTTTTTCATTTTTTTCTTTTCTTTTTTTTTTTCCTTTTTTTTTTCCTTTTTTTTTTTTTCAGTGCTCTACAAGGATCCTAGTTTTAGCCTGGAGCCAGCCAATCTTCTGAGCTCTCTGGGTGTTTGGGAGACTGGCGGGGCAGCCTGGTCATGAGCCTATTTGCATGAGACCAAGGACCCTCCTGCAAGAGACGTCATTGTGAGCGCTGAGAGAGCCTGTTCAAGCTCAACCCAATAAGGCTGGGGCACTGAAGGAGAACCGTAATTCAGAGCCTAGAGCCGAGTCTGCTAGATTTCTTCCCAGCCACCTGTGGACTCGAATCAAGTCATACAGCAGGAGGGAGCTATGAACACAAGCTCCGGAAAATGCCACAAGGTCCTCCTTTGACATCCCATCAAAGAGGTGAGTAATATTCTCCCTGATTTTGCCCTGAACTGAACAGGTATCAATAACTAAGGGCTCCAGCATACCCAGCACACACCCTGGCTCCTCAGCGGGAGCGAGATCACCCCATTGCCAGCAGCGGGGATAGCACCAGCAGCCCAAGACAACCCCCTTGGCAGAGAGACCAAAGTCTTCACCAGCAGGGTCCCCAAGAGGCCACTAGAGAGCAGGGCTGTAGCTGACCTGGCTGCAGTGAGCTGGAGCAGGTGAAGAGGAAACTGGCACATGCCACATGGTAGCAAAAAGGAGTCATTTATGTGGGCACCAAACACTGCACCTGGAGACTCCGAGAGAGAAATGCATGAGATTTCAGGGGCAAAGCAGACATGTCTGCAAGAGCCGGTCTGCAGATGGCTCAGAGTATTATCTTATGTGTAATCCCAGGCCCTTGGGCTGTGGTGTGGTGTGAGGAAACTCAAGTCAGAACCTCTTAGGTTTTTACGAATATGAATAAACTGGAAAACTGAATTCTAGACTGTTAATCTGGTAATTAAAGTTGTTTTTTTTTTTTTTTAAATCATCAGCAGCCTTAGCTTCTCCACAAACCCCAGTAAAAACTTTCTGATTTCAGCTTTACTTTCCTTCTCAAGACATGCCAAAGTGCTGAGTCACTAAAAAAGAAAAATAAGAAAAGAAAGTAGAGGAAGCTTCTTAGAGCTCCTTGGTAATGACATAAGCACTTTTCCCCCTGGTTGTGATTCCTGCGATGCTAAAGAACTTCACATTGCACAATCATAATAAGGCTTCCAATCAGCCCCACCCACTCTGGCCCACCCCCACCCTCCAACGAAGATTTATCAAATGTGGGATTTTCCCATGAGTCTCAATATTAGAGTCTCAACCTCCAATAAATATGAGACTGGAGATGTCTGAGGCTCATTCTGTCCTCAAGCCCACCAGGAAGGAAAGAGAGCTCCATCTCCCTGCAGGAACCCAGCTATGAACTCCCTCTGCACAAGTAAGTGAAGAAGTCCGTAGCGGGACGCCTGGCGGCCTGGCCTGGCTGAGAGGGGTGTGTGCGCCGGCGTGAGGCTGGCGGGCGGCCAGAGGCCAGCAGCACAGCTCCCCCCGCCGTGCGGTCTGCTCACTGCTGCTCTCCTTCCCTCCGCAGGCGCTTTCAGGCCAGTCGCCTTCTCCGTGGGGCTGCTCCTAGTGATGGCTACTGCTCTCCCTATTCCGGTTCCCTCGGGAGAAGATTCCAAAGATGATACCAACTCAAACAGACCACAACTCACCTCTCCAAACCAAACCGAAAACCTCATTAAGTCCATCTTCATTGAAATCTCTGAAGTGAGAAATAAGGTGGGTAAGCTCTACAGAGGGTGACGAATGGCCCGTGTGGGCTTTCATCTCCTTGCCCCTGGGTGAGGAGAGGGGGTCCTGCATTGGGAGGTCTTTGCTGGGTTCTGGGGCAGTTTAGACTTGAGGCCAAAGAGGCAGACTGTCTCCTGTATTTCTCCTCTGCTGCTGGTCTCAGGGAGTTCTTTCCCTCCTGGAAAATACAGAATGGAGCAGGAACCCATGGCCCCTGCCCCATTCCCAGCTCCATACCTGGCATGAGCTGAGGATCACTGCCTCTTAGAACCCCTTTTCTCTCAACCAAAAAATAAGGCCTGTCAACCTTTTTTGTGTGTCCCTTAGACTTTGGGAGGATTAGAAAAGTGCCACCTGAAATGAATGTTCAGCTTCTCAAGACAACTGCAGTACTTTTAGGTTATCCGAGCCCAGTAACTAGGGACTCCCCAAAGTCATTCCAGCTTATAAAAATGCAAACCAGATAGCCCACCGAAGTGGCAAAGACATAGGCAGGTTAAAGTGGTTCCCAAGCTTTAAATGATGTAAGGTAGTTTGACTCTGTTTGGTAGAAAGGAAAGAACACAGGAAAGGAAATTGGGAGCCTTGAACATAGTTCTGGTCCTGCTGAATCAGCTTTGTGATCTTGAGCAAATTTCCTGCCACCTCTGGGCCCCATCTGTAAAATTATGGGACTGGACTAGATGATCTCACAAGTCCTTCCAGCTGGAATATTTAATGGCTTGAATTATATTTACCCAATTATCACCAAAAATTGATGTCATTTATTAAGTACCTACTATGTACCAGGCACTTTATATAGGTATGTCTCATCCTCACAATAAACTCATAAAAGACGTGTTCCATTATCCCCAATGTAGAGAGATAGGGACATTGAGACCTAAGATAGGCAACAAGCCTGAAGTCATAGGTGAGCCGAGAATTAAACCCAAGTCTGCCCGCCTCCACTAGATCATGCTTGCCTGGATGCTACTGGGTTCTGACTTCATTTTTCTTAGAGGATTTCCTGGCCACGGTAGAACATGAATAGGCCCTCTAGTGGTATTTGTTTTAGGGGCCCTTACATGATGACAGTTCTGATATTTCTTCCCCCAGATGTGTGGCAACGAAGACTCATGTAAAACCAGCAAGGAGGCACTGACAGAAAACAACCTGAACCTTCCAAAAATGGCAGAAAAAGACGGATGCTTCCAATCGGGGTTCAATCAGGTATGAAAGCATCACACTCACTGTTAGCTATTCCTTAGTCGAGAGTTCTTGATCTTGCATGCAGTGTCTGTATACATATAGACCAGGTAGGCAACAAAGAAGGAGATAAATGCAAAGAACATCGTGTAAATTTCATGAGGATGCCAACTGAAACCTTTGTAAAGGCAACTTATTTCTAAACGGCATGGTCAGAGATAGCCTGACTGGGAGGGGATTTTCATGACTGTCAAACATTAGAAACCCCAGCAGGTTTCGCTAGTTCATCCTACATACAGCGTGGTCCAGGGGCCTTTCTCCTTCTTGGCTGCCCTTAGCAGGACCCAGGCCTGCCCTCCCCACTGAGGTCATTCTGTACACCCTTCTTCCCCTTCCAGACAGTGAGATAATCTGCACTGACTTCTGATTATTTCAGCCCAACATGACACGGGCAGGCGTGCAGCCAGAGGGCAGAGAATTAAAGGGAGAATTACAAAAGGACCCCCTTGCCACATTCTAGCATCTGCTGGGCTTTGAATAAAATTGATTGAGTCGGGTAGAGGGAGAAGTTGTTGAATTACAGCACATTCAACTCTTAAAATCAATTATATCTTCCTAGCAATAACCAATAGTCCCACCATCTTTCCTCTTAGGAGACCTGCTTGATGAAAATCACTACCGGTCTCCTGGAGTTTCAGATATACCTGGACTACCTCCAGAACAAGTTTGAGGAAAATGCCAAGGCGATGCAGATGCGAACCAAAGCCCTGGTCCGGGTGCTGAAGCAGAAGGTGAGTGTCTCTTGTCTCCTCACATGGCATGGGAGAGATGGGCTCAGAGCACACTGCCCAGGCAACTCGGGAATGCTGGCCCATTCAGGAGAGGCAGCTGCCTGGGAAGGAAAAGGTCTGAGAAATATGTCCTGAGAGTTAAAAAAAAATTTTTTTTTGCTCTCTTCTGCAAAAGACATCGGTAACCGTATTTAAAACTAAGTCAAATGAGGCGAATTTTAACATCGACTTTTAATAGCTTAAGAAATAGGAAAAAATATATCCGTAGAGGCACGTCCAACCCTGCTCAGTGACCCATGATAACAAAGACCAGAGAGCATGAAAAGTATTTTAATATTCTAATTTTTGCCAAGTGATATTCTTGTCATTATGGTAGTTTCCACTCTTTTTTCCCAACTTTTTACCAGAAGAGTTAATGCAGAGAAATGGGTAAAGGCCAGAAGAGCCACTACCACAGGCTTTGTTACTCCCAGCCGGGTATTCAAATGCCACACAATGGAGGCCTGACGGCACAGTGTGGATGAGCCCAACGAAGCGCAGTGAGAGGGCCTGGATGGAGGGGCACATGGGTGCTAATCCTGCCTCAGCCTTTTCTAGCTGATTGCCTTAAACCAGGGCACCTCCCACTGTAATGTGAACACAAATCCCCTGGGGATCTCGTTCCACAGCAGAGTCAGACTCAGCAGGTCTAGGTGAGACTTGAGATTCGCATTTCTAACAAGCTCCAGGCGATGCCAATGCTGCAGCACACTCAGGACCAACTTGGAGGTGCAAGGCCTTCCACAGCCACCCAGCCCCAAGTCAGGGGGTTTAGGGAAAGGCGTTTCCCGGTCCTCCTATACCACTAGATCAGTGGACTCTCAGTAGATGGTAAATGGATGGGTGAGAATGGAACCAAAGAAAAATATTACTTGAAGGCCACTCAAGAACTCATTAAAATGCCTTTAACTACGGGTTCTTCTTTTATCTGTTGAATTCCAACTACATGTGAGGCACTGTTTAGGATAACAGAGGACAAATTAGATTCTGTGGTTGCCCTCATGATGCTTGTGGTGCACAGGAGACAGAGCAGCGAAGGGATGCTTAGAATTCTGTTGCTAGGACAGGGCTGCACACAGGTGGGCGAGTCAGGGCAGCTGGCCCCACTTAGTCTCCTTTACCTCACATTTGAACATCTTCCCACAGCCCAGCGCATCCTACCACTAAAAAGGATTTGTCCAATACTTAAACAATTCTTTTCGTTTCCTTCTCCCTTTAGGTAAAGAAGCCAGATGAGATAACCACCCCTGACCCAACCACAGACGCCAGCCTGCTGGCTAAGCTGCAGTCACAGAGCGAGTGGCTGCAGAACACGACAGTTCACCTCATCCTGCGAAGCCTTGAGGATTTCCTGCAGTTCACCCAGAGGGCCGTCCGGATAATGTAGCGTGAGCATCCGAGATCCTTGTAGTTCATGGACTTTCCTTCCTCTGGTCGGAAACCTGTCCACTGGGCACATAACTTATGTCGTTCTCTATGAAGAACTAAAAGTATGAGCGTAGGACACTATTTTAATTATTTTTAATTTATTGATATTTAAATATGAGTTAATTTATATAAGTGATATTTATATTTTTATGAAGTGCCACTTGAAATGTTTTATGTATTAGTTTTGAAAAAACAAAACAAAACAAAAAATGGCTATACAGCTTGAATATCCTCATTTCAGAGCCAGATCATTTCTTGGAATGTGTAGGCTTACCTCAAATAGATTGCTAACTTATAGATATTTTTAAAAGAAATATTTATATTGTATTTATATAATGTTTAAATTGTTTTATACCAGTAAACACCTTTTTAAAAAAAATCAGCAGCTAAGCCTCTGTGTGTCCTTTGAAGCTTAATATTAAAAAGTTTCTGTCATCACCGCCACCAACGCAAAAAGCTACAATAACTGAGCAGCTACTGCACGCCGGGCACCAGGATGCACGTGTTGCACCCACCACATTTCATCCCAGCACTTGCACACTCCTTCACGGGTGTGAGGGAGTAAGTGATTCCCCTAAGTCGCCACAGGAAGGTAAGGCACAGGCCCAGATTTGAAATCCAGATCTACCTCCAGGCCCCCTTCTCTTAACTTTCAGGTCTCACTGCACCCCAGAGAACTGAAAGATAATGTAGAAAATCCCAGAACATGTTAATAAAGGGAAAACATTTAAAAATGTAATCAAAAGCCTTTGAGATGACACAACCACTTGTATCAGGCAGCAATGTGCAAGCTTCCAAATAATAACTAGGAATACTGGCTCCTTCCTCTGGGTACCTCAAACACTGCATGCACTTGTCATAGCACCTACCACATTGCATCACATCTTAAAACTGATGGACTTTTCTTTCCAGCCAGCACATGGGTTCCTCAAGACAGACTCTGTTGAATACACTTTGCATCCTAAGCCCATGGCCCACAACCTGAACATAGAAGGCCCCTAAAACATTTGCTGAATGAAGAAACCATACACAGATGATCAAATACAAGACACCTCAATTCTTGGGACATGTACTGTTGGTCAGTGAGAGGGGAATCAGAAACACTGTGTACTTGCAAATCTTCATCTTAAGGAAAATAGCAAGAATTAGAAAGAAACATTCTAAGAACTTCTAAAGGAGGCAATGAATAGTCAGTGTATGTGTATCTATCTCCATTTCCTTTCCTACCAGCGACATTCTTCATCCATACCCCCACCCACCCACCCCACCCCACATACAGAGTGGTGGCGAGAGGCAATCTGGGTAACTGCACATGGCCTCTCCATCCCATCTCAACACAATGTTGAGAATTTGGTAAAGATTTCCCCTTTTCAACCCTAGCAATATAATAGTTCTATCTTCTAATAAAGCTTTCCCCGTCCTAACCACTACACACTTCTTGCTCCAGGAAGACTTTCTGCTGAGCAAGGAAAATTCCACAGAAGTCAGAAACCAAGGGGAGCTAAGCAAGAAAAGAGCCACGTACTCTGATTTCTAGAAGCCATGAATCACAAGTGAGCCTCCCCAAATTAGGGCCAAATAGAAGAACAGAGAGAAATAGCAGCTGATGGACACATCGTTCTTCAAACAAAAATGTGTTGAGCACCATACATGTCAGGAAATGCCTAGGGATGCAGAGGTGAGCCAGCTAGACACGATCCCTTCCCTCATGCGGTTTACACAGTGGCATGGGAGAGAGACATTGCACAAAGGATGTAAGTGTGATGAGGTTTACCAAAGAGAACTGTTCGGTGTACGGAGAACCTATTCTAAGGAGGACCTAACAGCCCAGGGAGGGTAGTCATGAAACTTAATTGAAAAAGAGAGTTTGGGGCTGAGATGTGAAAGATGTGTGGAGTTAGCCAGGCCACGATGGGTGGGAAGAGCATTCCAGGTAGAGGGAATAGCATGTGCGAAGCTCTGAGTGAACAAAGAACACGCGATCACTGGGACAATCAAAACTACATTATGTCCAGTGCATAAGAAGGAGGGTACTGGGAGCGAGTAGAGAGGGCGGCTGGGACCCTCAGATCACGGACAGCATCAGAAGCCATATTCAAAGTTTTGGAATTTATCCCACATGTGGTGAGAAGGCATTGACAGCTTTTAAGTAGTAGAATGATGTATGACATTTACATTTTAATATGATCACTCAAGTTACAGTATGGAGAATGAACAGGAAAGGGGCTGGAAGAGAATGTTGGGGAAACATTCCAGAAAATTTCATTGTAGCCCAGGAGAGGGATGACAGTATTCTGAACGGGGATGTTGGTGATGGCTAGAGAAGAGAAGGCGATGACAGCCATCGACAAAAGACAGCCAGGAGCTACTTAAGTAGAATTCAGTGATTGGTAATCAAGATTCAGAAACTTCAGAGGATGCCAAGTCTTTGAGACAGGGAAGAAGTAGGGCTTGGATGGAAGAGTAAAGCACAGAGAATTTTGGATTTGAGAATATTTATCATTCATTCATTCACACTTTCTCTAAACATCTGCAATGTGCCAGATTCTCTGCTGGGCCTCAGGATGTAATAGTGAGTCAGACAGAGGAGGTCTCTGCTCTCATGGAGCTTATAGTCTAGGGAAAACAATTTAAAGAAATAACTACTATACTGCATGCCAAGTATCTGTGCTACTGCTATGAGTGGAATTGTGTCTCTTAACAAGGCATGTCGAAGTCCTAACACCTAGAACGTGTAAATATGGCCTTACTTGGAAATAAATCTTTGCAGATATAATCGAGATGAGGTTATTAGAGTGGGCCTTAGAAGAAGAGAGGAGATAAGGAAGAAGTCTGCGAAGATGAAGGCAGATATTGGAGGGATGCATTTCCAAACCAAGGAACGCCAACAATTGCAGACAATCCCCAGAAGGTAGGAAAATAAAAATAAATGAAAGATTCTCCCTGAGAGTCTTCAGAAAGAGCACGGCCCTGCTCACACCTTGATTTCAGATATACAGCTTCCAAAGCTGTGAGAGAATAAATTTCTGTATTTGAAACCGCCTGGTTTGTGGTAATATGTTGTAGCAGCCACAGGAAACTTACCGCTGCTACTGCAGTGCACGGCCCAATCTGAAGCTGGGGGCTCAGGAGAGGCTTCTTCCCAGAAGAAACGACATTTAAGCTTCTATCAAAAGACCATACAAGATCGAGCCAGTGGAGATGCAGGGCAAGTGTCGCCAGTGGCCAGCGCAGGCTGTGCGAAGACTCGTAGGCAGGAGAGACGGTGTTGGAAGAGCTGAGGAACCCGGAAGTGCAGAAGTGCAAAGATGGGAGTTGTGCAAATGGAGCCGAAGCAGCGGGATCCAAGTTCTGAAGCGGCCTAGAGGATGGAGGAAATGAGATCGTTCACATCACAGAAAGGGCGACTTTCTTGGAAAGAGTTTTTGGTCTGGGTTTTTATTATTTGCATTTGTTCTTTAAGTGTTCAGAGATTTTTGAATTTCTCCTGGTGGCATGGGGTAAGGAAGTGAAGTCAGGATCCAGAAGTACTGTCTAGAAGAGTTTTCTGTAGCAGTTTCCAGCAAAGGGGCAAATAGTACCAGGAAAACAAGAGGCATAAAAGAGAGAAGAGGATACAGAGCTCTTGTGGCAGATATGACTTAGGAACTTCAGACACTGCGATGTCTGGTAGCAAATTTTAATTTATTTTCTGCCTTACTCATAAAACTTCCATAAGCTTGATTCGCCTACATAAATAAATACATGGCAGCTTTGCACTAGCCTAGCTGCGAAGAATGAAGGGAAGTTCATGTCCACCTTCTGGGGCAAAATGGACAATGCAAGGTTGAGAACAGGAAGATTCAGAGAAGAGATCAAAGAGAAATCAAAGGTCAGAGTTCAAAGACAGACGCATAGGCAACAACCAGGACATGTAAGGCCCTCCAAGAAAATCAAGAATACTCAGGAAGAACTCAGAAAGGTCACAATTTCCTGTAGTCAGCTTGAAATGGAGACAGTGTTTAATATATCTGGATGCTACAGGAAACAATTAGCTCCAAAGGCTGGGAGTTTGGGGGCACTTTGGTTACAGTATGAAAATGACCCAAAAATCTGCAAGAGAGAAAGCTGTAGGGGGCAGCAGTCCAGATTCCACTCCTGATAAAACTTCCTGGTTTCTGGTGAGTTAAGAATGGGAAGGAAGAGATAAACCAACACACGTGGCCTAAGAAGAGTCTAATAACGACGATAATTAAAACATAACTAACTGTTATTGAGCACTTATTGTACGCCAAGCACAGTTCACTGTGTGGATCATGTCAGAGGCACATGTATCAAGCAAAGGAGCAGAGAGTCTAAGAAACTTGTACAAAGTCAAAAAGCATGTAAATGCCACTGCAGACTGCTAGTTAGACATTCTCCACTTCTCCCACAATAAAGAGTCTGAATTAGATAAGTGGCTACCCATCTGGAGACTACATTTATCATTCTCCTTTGCAGGTAGGTGTGGCTGTGCTGAAGAAAGAACACAGCAGGCCTAAGATTGCTGTCCTTAGAAAAGCCTGCTGACAAGCCTGTCCCTTGACTGGCATCTGAGAACTTGAATGGTGACCATTCTCTATACTAATATAGAACTTTCCCCTAAGAGCGGCTAAACAGTTTGTACAAATACATTTTATACAAACCGACTGCTTTCCTTCTGAGAACATGAAATTTTAACATGTGCAAAGCAGAGGGTGTCCCAGTAAAAACTATGGGCACTGAGTTGCTAATGAACTTCCCTGGTAGACACATGTTGTCACAACTCCTTTTTGGAGGAATTAAGTGCATCTGGTGTGAATCGCCTGGGAGAGAACTCTTGGAAGCTCCTGCCTGATTTTCTCCAGAATTCAGCCTATGTGTCTTTCCTTTGCTATGTTTACTTTGTATCCTTTTGCTGTAATAACTCATAGCCTGTGACTCATATGCTGAGTTCTGTGAGCCCTCCTAGCAAATCACTGAACCTGAGAATGGTACTAGGAACTGACACAGTGACTAAATTTTCACCCGTGACATGTGCCTTAAAAGATATTACTTGCCCTCCATTTCTAGTCTTTTGCCTTTCTGTAGATTAGAATAAAAATATGACAGTGAATCAGCTTTGATCATGCAGAACAGAGCTTAATAACCAGAGCTGTAATGTCTAATATGGTACACAGTAGCCACTCATGTATCCTTAATTTTAAATTTAAATGTATTAAAGTTATATAAAATTTAAAACTAAGGCTCCCAATTTCACACGTGCTGATGACTATTATATTGGAGAGTGCACATACAAAACATTTCCATCACTGCAGAAATTTCTACCAGACAGCACAACCCTAGAGGTTAGTGGAGCAGAGAAATGAATGGAACCTCAGTCACTAAATGACCTCATGTAGCTGAACAGACTCACCAACCTGGATCAACAACAATCACTGGACTGTTAGATGATAATGAAATATATTTTATCTTATGTAAGCAACTATATTAGGGGATATATTTGTTATAGCAGCTTACCCTATACTCTAACTAATACAGCTCCCAATTTATTTTTACCCAAGGATAAGATACATGCAGAAAGCAAAATAAACAAGCAAGACAAGATATGATTCAGAATATCTTAGGAGCACAGCTTCCTTTGATGTCCAGGTCTTTAACCAGAGCACACACCTGTCAGTGATATTGATCATATAGGGTAGGGTCTTCCAGGATCTGAAAAGCTCAATTCTTGTTCTACCAATGCCTTTTTGTATCACTATTCAGGGAGAATTTACACATTCTATGTACTTTCTTTTAATGTAAGCATTCAACACTATAAATTTCCCTCTCAGAACTGCTTTAGAATTGTCTCAAAGTTTAAAATGCTGCATTTTCATTTTCATTCAGTTCAATGTGTATTTTTTTTTCTTTCTCTTGAATCTCCTTCACCCTATGGATTACTTAGAAGTTTGTTGTTTAGTTTCCAAGTGTTTGGAGATTTTTCTATTATCTTTCAGATATTCATTTCTAGTTTGATTCCATTGTGGTCAGAGAACATACTTTAGATGATTTCAGTTCTTTTAAATTTGTTGAAGTTTTTTGTTTTGTATATTTTTCTGGCCCAGGATATGGTCTATCTTGGCATATGTGCCATGGGTTCTAGAAAAAAAAATTGTATTCTGTTGTTGTTAGGTCAAGTGTTTTACATGTCCATCAGATCCTAATAGTATCAATCAACAGGTGCTGTCAGGCTTGAATTTCTCTCTAATTGTTCCATAGATTGCTGAAAGAGAGGTGTTTAAATTGTCAGCTAGAATTGTGGATTTGTTTATTTTCCCTTTCAGTTCTATCAGTTTTTGCTTTGCATATTTTGTAGTTCTGTTACATGGTGAACACATACTTGAGACTGCTACGTTTTCTTGGTGGATTGACCCTTTTATTATTATTATTTAATATCTCTCTGCCCTAGATAATTTCTTTTTCTCTAAGTGTACCTTATCTGATATTTAAAAAGCCACTTCTGCTCTCTTCTGTTTAAGGTTTGCATGGTATATATTTTTCCATCCTTTTACTTTAGACCCACATATATCATTTTACTTGAAGCGAGTTTCTTCTACAACATACGTTAGGTCACTTTTTAAAATCTATTCTGCCAGTCTCTGTCTGTTAATTGGTATGTTTGAGCTACTTACATTTGATGTAATTATTAATTATTGATGTTATCAGCCTTAAATCTGCCACTTTGCTTTTTTACTTTATGTTTGATCCCTCTGTACTTTTGTTTCTGTTTTCTTTTTCCTGCCTTCCAATAGGTTGCTTGAACATTTTTTAGAATTCCATTTTGATTTGCTATTATGTCTTTAAGTGCTTCTCTTTGTAGAGCTTTTAGTGTTTCCTCTAGGCATTCATTACATTATATACACATAACTTATCAGATTCAGATTCTACTGGTGTCAACATTTTATAAGTTCCAGTGAAGAACAAAAAACTTCATCTCTTTTTACATTCCTTTGCTCTCCCAATTTATAAAATAAAAATAAAAATTTAAGGGGAAAAAAAGAAAACCGTCATCATCAGTGAAACAAGGAAATGAACATGGCCTGCAGTTCACAAGCTCACCACCCAAAGCCTGGATGGAGGTGGAGGATTGGAGCTCCCCCACCGTTCATGCTGCCTCTGCAGGACCTGTCCGCATTCCGAGGGGCCTAGCCAGGACCTGTAGATTAGGGCCAAGAGTCCTGGAGTTGGAAATGGCCCACAGAAGTGAGGTGTACAGTCTGTTCAGATATATATCACATGTTTCTTAAATGAGAACTAAGTCTAACACAATTGGGAGTTAGGGGGACGATATAGTATAATGCACGAATTATGTAGGTTCATACAGGACCTCTCTGGCATTTTAAAGCTACCGGGGGGCAAGATTTCTCACAATTAAAGAAAAAGTTTGTACACCTTAGTAGCACATAAAATTCTAAAGAAAAAAAAAAGAAAAAAAAAAGGCCAAAATCCTTTACCGTAAGTATTGGCTGCTTTACTGACTCCAAGAATCCCAACATTTTCTACTGTTTACCATTTGAGAAAAGTAACAGTGCAAACGTGAGAGCTGCAGAGGCACTTCCCCTGCGTGTGAAAATAAATAGTCGACAAAGAAATAATTAACCTGGCGCAAGTTCACTCCAGGGCCTACGCCTCGGTTTCATGCTGCACAGGACCTACTACACCACCCCGGATGCGCATGCGTCGGGTTTACCTGTGCTACTTTTTACGAGAATCGTTACCAATTTTGTGTCGCGCGGATTGTAAAATTACAAACTTTTAAGTAGTGTTCTCCTAACCCTATTTTCCCCAGAAGCATGAGTTTGCAGAATATGAGTTTTTTTTTAGTAATGTATAGATGGCGTTATAGCGGAAAGGCCCAGCTCAACTCAGTAGAACAGCAGAGAAGAAAGGGCTGAAGGAAAAAGCAGGCACAGTGTCAGCCTTCCGCATCCCAGCCCAGGAAACGGGGTGAGTAACCAAGAATGGATGGACGAGGTCTGAAAAGCTGGATGCTAAGAACCTTGGCCTGCGTCCCCAACTCATGTTCCAGATGTCTGGGAGCCAGGCGGGACGATGGAAGAGTCTTTGCTGGAGAACTAGATAAAAAAGTAAAGATGTAAAAATACTAATATTATGAGCTCCCTAACAAATGAGTCTCCCATTACTTTGTGAAGTTTAAGGATGATAAGCCCTGCACACACATGCTCAAGCTTCCAAACAGCTGTTTAGTTCTTAACTCTTTAATATGAGAAACAACCAAGTCAGAAGTCTAAGGACACCAAAAAAAAGAAAGAAAAAAGAAAAAAAAAAAAAACACAAGAATTGGAGGCTCTAAAAACAGACCACCCCAAGAGAGAAAAAGAAAAAAAAAAAGGAACTAAAACAGAAAAAAATTTTAAAGGCAACCAACCTAGGAGATGAACATCTAAAACAAACAAATGAACTGGAATTACAAAAAAAGAGGACAGAGAAAATGGCAGAATGGAAATCAACAAAATAATTCAAGAAAATTTCCTGGGATGAAAAGATACACCCTTCTAAATTGAAAGGGCCACTGAATGCACAGCACAATCAATCTTTTTTAAATCCCATATCAAAACACACACACACACAGACAAGTCATATTCTTGTGAAATTTCAGAACTCTAAGATAAACAGAAGATTCTGTGTGCTTCAGAGAGGAAAAAACAGGTCACACACAATAAAACAGGAACCAGATGGTTTGAGATTTTGAAGAACAAGAAGAAATGGAGCAATGTCTTCAACATTCCTCTAAATTCAGCCAAATTATCAAGTATGAAGAAAAGATGAAGATATTTTTAGACATTCCAGGACTCTAAAAATTTATATCTCACACAATCTCTTGAAAGACATTACTAAATTTTAAGCTTCACCAAAGCAAGAGAGTAAATCAGGAAACAGGAAGACATGGAGGAGAAAGAGGAGAAAATTGAAGGCAAATTCAAAGAGGAATGATGAAGGGAGATCCTGGGTTGATAACTACACCAGTTTAGAGGACAATAGTCCAGACTGAAGCAGTGTCTCCAAGACGGCCATGGTGAGGGCTGTCATACTTCGGATACCTGCTGCCTTGCACTACCTTTTCAATGGAGGACAGAATGCACAGTGACCTGGGCGCAGAATATTATCTATACTTAGCCTATTTTGACAATAAGCTAATTAATTGAGCTCCTTCTTTCTTCTCCATGCCCTACAACCTGGATCAACTGAAGATATGTAGAGTGTAAGCTTATACCTGTTGTATCTCAGTCTTTGGCATGTATTAAAATCACTGTAAGGCATGTTAAAACACAGATTTAGTAGATGTGGACAGGGACCTAGAAATTTCTTACAAGTTCCCAGATAATACTGGTGGTCCTGGCCAAGGAACCATGCTTTGAGAACCACTGCTTTTATCTATGCTTGAATGTCGGGGTTGGTCATGGGGAGCTGAGAACAGAAAATGCAGAGAATCCCATTCCTTCCCCCTATTTTTCCCCTGGCCCATATTCCTGGCCTGCTGGATGTTTTGACTTTCCCAGGACTCATTCAAGCCTTCTAACAATGGCAATATAGCTCTTTCCCTATGTAGCTAGATTTGTACTGACCACTCATGTTTCTAAGTATGCTTATGCATGCATATACACATAGGCGATTTTAAAAATTGTATTGAAGTGAGAAAATTATGAACACAGAAGTCAGTGAATGGTTACCACCTGAAGAAAAATGGTGTGATCAGGGCAGGGCACACAGAGGTTTTCTAAGATACTAGAATGTTATCTATCTATATATCTATATCTATGTCTATATCTATCTATACATATATGTTCTTTTTTATTATTAGTCTTTAAAGACTAATAAGTTACATATCTTATTTATTCTTATATATGAATTATACAGTTTACAATTTTTTAAAAAGAGAAAATAATATCTTCCTATTGAACAGTCCTTCTCAGCAAAGAGTAGAACAAAAAATTATCGAAGTCCTTAAAGGTAGAGAAAAAAGAAAGTAGCTCAAAGGTAAAATCCCTGTGGTAGATACCCCTTGGAAGACTGCCTGCCTCACTTCTCCAGGGGCTGCCAGAGTTCAGTGAGTTGGGTGCTCGCCAGCATTGTCTGGACTAGAAGATGCTACCCCTGGCCATAGCTGATTGGTCCAAGGATAAACTCAAACAATGGCTCCAGCCAGCCCTATCCAATTCTCCAGAAATGAAAACGAGACAAGGATTTGTTGGAGCAGAGACTGATAGCAGATATCAGAGAACACTGATAGCAGAGTGCTACAAACTCCTGCTACCGAACCCTCAGTTCCTGTCTTTCCTAAGGTTTAGCTTGTCATTAATTTCTTAGATGAATGAGATAATCCTGTGTTTGTCAGATGCATTTCCTTCGTGCTTAAACTAGTCAGAGTCTGTTTTCTCAGTTACAACCTAAGGAATTTTAATTCATGTAGCCTTGTAACTATTTTCAGGAGAAGCCGCCCAGAGTCTGACTTCCGAATACTTGACAATTTATTTTTTCAAAAACATTCTATGTCAAACACTTAAGATTCCTGGAAGCAGTATGACACATACTGTTCTCTTTATAATGAACTCATTTTTCCCTGAAGAGACAGCAAGTCCGTTGCACAGTAGGCCTCGAGGGTAATGGCCTGCTAACTCAACTTGGATAACCTCATTAGTGTCTGATCACCTGAATCACTCAGGGGTATATCAGGACTGGCATCCTGACAAGTATCCTCATTTACACAGGGAAGATGTTCCCTGAAACTTGATGAATCACCCAATCCAACTTGCTTATTTTTATCTATTTTATCTTTTCTGTTAATATTTTTATTATAGGAATGGAATAGATAAAATAATATAGAGTAGTGTTCATAATTAGCTAGTTGAATACTCAGTTTTCAGATATTATACTGTATTGATATAGTCACATAACTCACGAATGAACCACATCTAAATAATATGTAGCAATTCAATAGTTGATAGAGTAGTCCTCAGTAATCCTGCATTTGAGCAGTTTAGAAAACTAGATCTTCTGTTCTAAAAGATGCTCTCTCCAAAGCCTGAACTCCCCAGTGTACGCTGATTATTGATTAAGAGATTAGTGTATATTAACCACACACACACACACACACACACACACACACACACACACACACAAAACCTCAGCAGCTTCCTCTTCTAAGGATTACACCTTTCAAAATGGGAGCCAATGGGAAGGAGTTAGAGACAATATGGGCTCCAATAATGACACAGGTGACATTTCCAGAGGGTTCTTTCTAAAGTCCAGCACTATGCTAAGCATTTCTCATTCGTTACTTTATTTAATCCTTCCAACACTCTATGAGGGAAATGTTAATTTCATGGGTGAGAAAAATCAAAACTTAAAGAAAGCCAGTAATTTCCTCAAGGTGACACAGGCTTGTCAGTGGTGACACTGGACCTCAAGCCCAGGAACCATAGCTAAGTCTCAGAACTAGAATTCTGACTTTGTCTTAATTCCAAGGTTACCTCTTTTCCTTCCATAGGATTAACCACTCCCAGATGACTGAGAGAGAATCACAATGACCTTCAGTGAAAATGCCTTTCCATTACTTTAAAAATCCATCTAAATCCTTTTCTTGTCCTTTAAGTTAAAAATCTTCATTCTTGATCTTAGAAAATCATAATAAATGTTATTGTTCGG
>CM053514.1:11515492-11538366 GCA_028627145.1 Eidolon dupreanum | reverse complement strand
TTACCTCTCCCAGAAATGCCTTCCCACCCCACCCCCTTTCTTTTTTAAGGTCCAGCCAAGTATCTCCTCCAAGATGTACTCTCCCCCATCCTGATCCTGTCCCCTTCCAGGGTAAGGCAAACACTTCTTGCATGATGCCACCACTCTCTGGTTGATTTACCACTATTTATTTACATGACTATCTCCCTGGATAGACTACAGGTAGAGACTCTGTCTCATTAATCTTATATCCCCAATGACTGTATATATAACATTTGTGGAGATAGTGAATGAATTTAACAGCCTTAGTTAATCATGTTACTTAATCAGCCACAAAACAGATATTGAAAATGTTTACTTGTGAATTAGCAGTTAGAGATATGTGTGTGGAGGCGGGGGGATGTTGGGGGGACTGACATTCTCCTTCCTGGTGAGCAAGAACACTCAGACGATCAATTAGAAATGATAACCAAACCTCACTGGGCTCTGGTATGTGCGTACACTGGGATAAGTGCTCACATGCTTTAACTTGCTGAATTCTCACAACTCTGTGAGGTAGGGACTGTGTTAGCTGCCTCACTTTATTGATGTGGAAACTGGGGCACAGGGAAGTGAAGAAAATTTGCCTGAGGCTCATATAGCTGGTAAGTGCTAGAAGTAGGACCTGAACCCAGACACTCTCACTCTAGAACTTGAATGTTAACCACAACACTGGACTGCCTTACAGGAGAGAAGTATTTGCAGGACTAGAAGAAAGCCACTGTGTATTCTCGAAGAATATTTTCCTCAACCTGTAATAGATAAAAGAACTCTCTCCATTGTCCTAGACCAACACATGCGATTAGACCAAAAACTGGCCAGCGACCTAAATGGATGCTGACTGGCTGAATCAATCACACCTAATCTAAGTGAGATTTAAACTCAGACGGAAAGAAATAACAATTTGACTGAAGCTGGTTTGACTGAAAGAATACAAGACATGAAGTAGTAAAAGGCATGAGTAGGCAAAGCCACGAAGTAGAGAATATTAAGTTATAATGATATTAAAATCATCGAATGGAGAATAACATGCTTTCTGGTGAGAGGGCAACAAGATAATCCCACCTAGAGTTTGCTGTAAACTGAACGCCTTCCAAAGTCGGTTAAGTCTAGCTATGCTGTGGCTCCAATTCTGTGATGTAGAAGAAAGCAGAACTAATCAATTTCATTATAAACCCCATGGATTCAGCTAATTATAAAATAACAGAAGAGAAGAAGAGGCATAATGGAGAGAAACTCAGGAGAAAAAAATCAACTTTTATCAGCACCATCCAAAGAAAAGATGCTACTGACTCTGTTTTCTTAGGAAAAAAATACCTCTGGAGTAGATTAAATGGCTGAGCTTTTTCAGGTTGCAAGAAGGAAAAAAAACCTATGGAAATATGGGTGTTGGACATTTCTGAGAGCACAGCAGGGCTTCACGGAAGAACAGGAACCACCCTTTTCAGTACTTATTTCCACACCTGTATAATAGAAAGAGTAACTAACTACTTGTTACGGACTTGTATGTGTTCCCATTCCCCTGACCCCACCCTCACCCCCAACCCCACCCCTGCCCCGCAAATTCATATGTTGAAGTCTCAACCCCCACTGAAGGGGTTTGGAGATCAGGCCTTTAAGAAGGTAATTAAGGTTAAATGAGGTCATAAGGATGGGACCTTATGATAGTGCTGGTAATAATCTGGTAGCACTGGTGTCCTTATAGGAAGAGAGAGACACCAGAGCTCTTCCTCCAGGTGCATTCACAGAGGACAGGCCTCATGAGGGTATAGTGAGAAGGAGGCCCTCTGCAAGCCAGGAATCAGGGCCTCACCTGCCTGCACCTGGATCTGGGACTCTGAGCCTCCAGAGCTGGGAGAAAATAAATTTCTGTTGTTTGAGCCACCTGGTCGGTGGTATTCTGCTATGGCAGCCTGAGTTGACTAATCCACTACCTAACATGATTGTGTGTGTGAAAAAGTAAATCAATCGTGTAACTGTATTGATAAAAGTATCGTGTATTGGGCACCTCCATGGGCCAGGCACTTCAAGGACATCACGTATGTATGGTTCTGCAAAATAGATGCTCTTTGCACCACTTCACACTACCTGGTACATAGTTGATTTGTTGAATTTTGAATCTGAACATCATAGTCTTATTAACACATATTTACAAGCCATAAAAGCCATTAATGCATTTATTCATTCTGGAATACTGAATACTGATAATATGTAACTCCCTGTGCTATAGGCCAGGTGTGGAGAAATATAAGAAAATGAGATACAGTCTTTCATTTAAAGATTTTGTGCTCTAGTTGGAGTAAGACAAGTATATTAATAAGTTACTTGTCATGTGACTGCTTTTTGGAAAAACAATAACATAAAGTCAAGATTTAGCATAGGAACTCAAGGGCAAGAGGTCTATCTTTAAATTCTGGCTCTATTACTTAGCTGTATAATCATGGTCAAGTTGTTTAATCTCTCTGAGTCTCTTTTCTCATCTGTAAAAAAGGATAACAATAGTGCCCATCTCAATTAGTTCTTGTAAAGATAAAGAGATCATATACCTGAAATAAAGTGCCTAGATAAGTAGAGACTTAATCAAAGGTAAGTTATAACTATTATTGTTGATAGTTTATTGTTTGCTTCTTCATTCTTACTGGTTTCAGTTTCAAAGATCAACCTTTTTCAGAAGTTTTTTCTCCAATTCTAAACCCTCCCAGGAACTGGCTGCATCTATCACATACATAGCCATAAAGTGGGCAAGGGACAGACTAATGCAATGTGCAATCAAGAATAAGCTCCTCCAGGAATATAGTTCACACTTAGTCTCATTACATCTTAATACACTGCTATAGGTGGAGGGGATCTAATAAATATATGTTGCTATGAGGAAAAGAATGCAGGCTCAGAAGTAACGTGAATCTGAGATAGGGATGGTAACTGAGATGCCAAAATCCAACTCTGCCATTTGCTCAAAATAAGAGCCTCAAGAACCAGTTGATAACCTATCAGAAAAGCTCATTAATTCACCGTGGTAACCAGGAAAATAAGGTCTACTTTCCAAAACTCAGTTGAATATATGAGCCAACATGAAAAAGAAGGAAAAATGTTATTGTGCAACTTGTTTTCCAGAAATGTTATATTTAAAAAGATATTGCTATTCAAACATCATGTCCTTGAATTTTAACTCTTGCTTTGTCATCTTTTTTTCTGCTCAGGTGTTTTTGGGTGGATACACAATTTTTTATTGTCATGATACAGCTTGGGATTCTTAAGCAAGCATTAAGTAAGCATATGCATGGAATAAAATTTCCACAAAGAAGAGATTAATCAAAAAACATCACTAGGACATCAACCAAGGGTAAGTCCTTGCCAGGAAAAGGGAATTTCAGAAAACTGTCATACTCGGCCATTGCTCACAAGGATTTGGCAATCTTATTTGGGGACAGAGTGCACACATCCAGGGTATGTGATAAGGGCCAAAATGTGTAGGGTAGATGATGTATTGTTATAGAAATTTCAAAGAGAGGAAAGTCACAGAGGGCTGGACTATTCAGGGAAACTTTACAGGCGGGAACCTAAGCTGGTTTCTGGTGGCTGGGGAAGAGGAAGAGAAGAATAAAGAAATGCCAGGGAGTACACAGTTATGAGTAGAGGGAGTGAAATGCTAGGTGGAACAGAAAGCACCAGGCAAGAAATAATGAGACCAAGTTATAAAAAGAACCTAAATGTCAAGTTAAGAAATTTGAATTTTAGCCAGAGAGGAGCTGAAAAGCTGACGAATATTTTAGAAGAGGGAAAAAATTATAAGATGAAAGCAAATTATTTTTAGGGTTTCATTTTTTTCTTATTTTCTTTCTTTCTTTTTCTTTTTTCAAAAAGGAAATAAATTCAGATAGTTTATATTTAAAAGGCACAAAGGTGTATTTTGTAAAAGGTCTCCCTCCCACTTCTGTCCCCTGCTGCCCATTTTTATCACTGGAAGCAAACCAATGTTACCAGTTTCCTATATATCCTTCCAGAGATATCTCTGCATCTGAAAGCAAAGACACACATTCCTCCCACTGCGCCCCCTTTTTTGAGGGGATGGAGGAAGCAGTAAATGGGATGATAACACACTTATTTACTTTGTGTTTACCACTTTAAAAATATAATTTAGAAATTATTTTGTGTGGTCACATAAAAAGATTCCTCATTCCTTTTTTTAAAAAATAGATTGTCACAAAAGAACATAACAGTTCAAATTCTCTTTGCCTCTTTGGCACCTTGCTGCCCAGTTTTTCTTCCTGAAGGAAACTCAATGCGTTTAGTTTTTTTACGTACTTTTCCAGATATATCCTAGGAAGCAAATAAACCCACACTCACATGTCCTTTCCCTCTCTTAAAATAAGCAAACAGAATGCATACTATAACTCACTATTGTACCTTTCTTTTTTATTTAAAAATATTTCTTAGAAACTCAAATAAAGTCTTTATCTGAGTTACTGCTATTGTACCATTGTCAATTTCCTGGTTTTGACAATGTATAATGGTTTTTTATAATGTGATCACTGGGGGAAACTGAGTGAAGAGAGAGTTTCTGTGTGCCAGGAACTCTCTCTGCAATTTTTGTAACTTCTTGTAAGTCTTAAAGTATGCCAAAATAAAAAGTATTAAGAATGTTTCTTAGTAATTATTCCATATCAGCACATAGCTTCTCTTTTTATATATTCAAAGTAGTAGTTTTAATAAATAATTTATTTAGCTTGTCTCCTAGGAAGGCAAACTATTTCAGATTTTCTTAAAATTACTAAAAATTAATAACAGTGTCTATCTGTGAGTGCTGTCTTTGACTCCGTGACTAAGACTGGCTATGCACCAAACTGTGTAACCACGACCAAGATGTTAACAGGAAGTCTGTGGCTGGAGAATCAAAATGCGTTCTCATCCGGGTCTGCTGCTCACTGGTTGTTTGATATCAAGCAGGTCACTTAGCCCTCCTGTCTTGGCTCTCTCATTTGCAACATTAGGATTACCAGCTCTAGTTACCTACCAATTATCTTGAGGGTTAGATGAGATGACAGATGGAGCACTACCTACTTTAGTTGAATCTACTGTGCAGATAAAAGATTGGCAAGTAGGACTATCACCTAGAGCCAATACTGTCATCCTCTGTCTATAGTCAGAAGGAGTAGGAGTTATCTCATGGCAGATTCAATCTCAATTTAAGGAGCATGAAAGAGATCTGCATCCTAATCCATATTATTTTTTATTTAAAATAAAATGACTTTCTGGGCACATCTGTTTTCTTATCCAATCACAGATGACTGTCAGAAGGTGTGCCACACAGTGTCATGATAAATAAAATATTTGCATTTAACAGCCATTCTGCCTCACTTAAATAAACAGCTTAATAACCCATTTGAGAGGTTGATCCCTTGGTAATAGCACATTTTTCAGGCAAATCATCCTGTTGAACACATTGAGGTATAATTTAAGTTGAAGACCAGATGTTCCAAAGGGGTCTCACTCGGGGGCGATAGTCAAATATTGGCCTCCACTAACCAGAATGACACCAAAAGGCACAAGTGCACTGGTTCACCTGAGCTGAAAAGCAGAGGGCAGGTTTTATTTTTTTCCCAAAGGGAACTTTACTTTGAATTTCTCCAAGAAGACAACTATGTAACCAACACCTGCCTTTACATTTTTTTCAAGCTTGGCACTGCAGAACTTGGACAGATCGAAAGCCTTTTTTCTAAGGAAATAGGCGACTCCTCCTTCAGAGTTGCTCGCTGTGCACAGCTTGCTCAAAAGGGCGCCAGCTATCCCAGCAAGAATACCCGACAGTTTAAATCACCACAGTGCGCGGTTCACCAGGCTCCCCGTTGGTGGCATCAATCAGGTGAACGGTTGTGCCCTCGGACCCAGGAGTTCTACTTCTCAGAATTTATCCTAAGGAATTGCTGGACACTTTGAGGGAGGTGTCAGCTCACCATGATCGTCTTAACTACCCTCCTCACCCATAGGGATGGGTCCTTGGCATCTTTGCCTGGTGTGACCTACCATTGGCCACAATTGATTGGACAGAGTATAAATTCCCAACTCAAAAAGAGCCATTCAGAGTCTCCCCCCGCCCCAACACACACACAAGCAGAACATGACTACTGTAAGTATCCCTCCCAGACACCACTCAGGGCAGTAGAGAACAGTGTTGGAGTCAAGGTTAGAAATTAGCCAAAACTCTGAGGAAAGAGTAGTAACTCCTGAGAATCAGGAAGTAAGACTTCCCCCATAACCAGGTTACTCAACAAGCTTGGAGGCCCTGGGATAGGGTAGTTTTGGATAGAAAACTCCGTTAAAGACTAAAATCTAGTTTTCACCTTCCTGGAGGATGGGAAAAGCCTAAACAGGAGTAAATAATCTTGAGAGGGACATCAACTTTTACTAGAGGGGATAAATTTATTTATTTATTCATCCAAAAAAAAAACAGTTGTTAAGTGCCTGCTATGGGTCAGACATTGCTTAAGGACCAGGAGATACAACAATAAAAAATAGAGGCAAAGCTTCTGCCTTTGTGGACTTTATATTCTAATAGGGAAGGCAGTCAATGATAAAAACAGTGGCAACAAAACCAAAGGAGAGAAGGAGCAATTAGGAAGATCATTTTATAAACTACATAAATGTCTAGCCAATGTATTGTATGTTAGAAACATAAATAAAATAAAATAAAATAAAATAAAATAAAATAAAATAAAATAAAATAAAATAGCAGCAATGATGCTTTCCATGTGTCAGTCACGTCCTCTTCTAAACCCTTTCCACACAGAAACTCATTTTGTCTTTATCACGACCTGTACAGTAGGTACTGTTATTGTCCTTAACTTACAAATGAGGAAACCAAGGCCTAGTCAGGCTAAGTAACTTGTCCAAATGCACACAGCTAATAAGGAGTAGAACAAGGATTTGAACCCAGGAAACTGAATTTCAGAGTCTATGTTTTTAATGGATACATTGGCAGAGGTTTAGGCAGGGGTATGGGAAGGGTATAGAGATGGAGGTGGAGAAACAGACAGAGAGAGAGAGATATAACTACGCACCTTGCCAGAGGATGGGATACCTATAAGTAAATAATCTTGAAAGAGACTTAAAGTTTAACTGAAGGAAGCCCTTTGAGAGATAGATACATAGCTGGATAAATAGATAGATGCCATGAAGAAAGCAGAATAAAGAAACAGAAAGCAAGAGAAGGAGGGAGCATTTTAGATGGGATGGCCATGGCAGGCGATATTGTAGTTAGTAGTCTAGGTCAGATTCCGAAGACCTGCCCAGACCAAGAGCAAGTGTGGTCATGAGCGACCAGGTCACAGGTTTCAGCAGCCAACCTTAGAGAAGACCCAGGGCTGGCAACAGTCACATCTCAGGGGTCACTGTCCAAGACCACCCCTACTTCAGCAAAAGCCACTTGGACTGTGGAATATTAGTGTTGGCCTGTCTCCCCTACTATGCCATAAACACCTTCCCACATACCTTCAGCAGATGCCATAGAACCGAGAGGGGAAGGGAGAGGAAAACCAGAAAAACTGGGCCTTTTACAAAAATAGACTGACTATTTACTTCAAAATATTACTTGTTTAAAATATTGAATCTGGGACGTGTAGCAGTTAGCATATCTGCTTTACATGCAGAAGGTCCTGAGTTCGCGCCCCAGTGGAGTCACGGTCCATAGTCTATGGCCATGCCACCCTGAACAAGCCTGATGTCTGATCCTGGAAGCTAAGCAGGGTCAGGCTTGGTTAGTACTTTGATGGGAGACCACTAGGAAGACCAGGTGTGCTGTAGGCATAAATAATAATAGATAGATAGATAGATAGATAGATAGATAGATAGATAGATAGAATCTGAATAAATTTACTTGACTCAAGTAACATGTAAAGGCCCCTAGCAGAATGCTGACTCTTAAGGGGGTACCGATCAGCAATAGAAGAAATACAGAATCTTAGTTGGCTCTCCATACAGCACTTGTGATGACACTGACCCAACTCAAAGGCTACATTTGGCAAAGAGAGGAGAAAGGACACAGGATGATAGCAGAAGACGCTGAGCAGACTCTGCTGCTCCCCTTCAAAGTGAGACAGTCATGGCTGCACAGAGGCATAGTCACTTCAGGGGTTAGGGATGAAACATATGTTATATACATCTCTGGAGAGAACAAAAGGATTACCCATTGTTTCGTTATAATTTTTCTAAAGCTTAAAGCATAATTTAGGAGAAGCTGTTTGTGGCAATGCTGCATTCATTTACCCAGCACAAGTTTGGATGGGCCTGGCAGCTACTTCCAGCCTTCCAAATGTGGGTCATAAATATGCATTCATCAAAAAGAACAATGTAATCAAGTGGCTTCACATATTTGTCATCATTCCTATGAAAGGCATTTATTATAATTGCCTGCATCGGGTTCAGGCAGCCTGGATTTTATATACAGAAATTAAGCAGTCACAATCCCTCTTGAAATTTAAGCCTGACATGTTCATTTGAACAATCACATAAATATACAACTGAACAAAGCTCATCTGCAATGACTCTCCAACCCAGTAGAAGCTCTTTGTCATGTCCACTCAGGAATTCTGTCCACGCTGTTCTCATACCTGAAACCTCATCCAGATTAAAGTAGACACGTGGAACATGATGTTGGGGTTACAAAAAAAAAACTAGTTTTTTTGTGCAAAACGAGTAGGCTCACACAATTGGATACCTAGACGACTTCCACTACTTTGCCACTTCTTTTCTACAAAAGCACCCCACTTTTGTTCAGGGTGGTAATGTGCTCATGTTTTTTGTTTGTTTGTTTGTTTGTTTTTTTAATGCATTTCCCACTATCACTTGCAGCTAGAGGAGGGCATGAGACACAGTTCTAGCCAAAGAGATATAAGCAGAAATCACCAAATGAGGCTTCTGGTAAAAGGCTTTTTAAAGAGCTACTTCAGCGGGCATTTCCTTTGCCCTTCACCCTTCCCAGTCTTCTTGCCCAGAATGCAGATGAGATGCCAGGTGTGCAGCAGCCATCTTGTAACCAGAGGAGTCAATCAGAAGAGCTAAAGCCATATCTTTAGGATAGCTAAACAGAAAGAGAAAGAAGTTAGGTCCCTTTACCAGTTCTGAATTGTTATGGGAGGAAAATAAAACCACTATTTAGTTAAGCCCTAGTATATTTATTTAGTATATGCAGCCAGGTACAATTTCCGATTGATTCGAAGAATTATAGGCAAGGCTATATAAGTTAGGGACCATTGTGATCAGAGGTCACTTTTCAAGAGTATTTTATTCCTTTTGAGCACCTGTAGTTGTCTGAGGAATTTGGAGCTATGTTATCATGGGGGAATTTTGCCCTGGTTCATTCATGAGCATCTAAGGGTCTAAGATATGCCAGACACGGTGCTAGGGACTGTGGGTGCAAGTCTCTGCCTGAATAGTCCTATTCAGGGGACGGGAACAATAAAAAACAACAACAACAACAAAAGGACATTAAAGTGTTGCAAAGAAAAACAGCAGAGGAAGGGGTTAGGCATGCTGGGATGAGATGGGGGTACTGACACTTTGGTCATACTGGGCCTCACTAGGGTGCCGCATCCATCCATCAGCTAGGACCACCATAACCCAATACCACAGATGCAGGGACTAACACGACAGAAATTTATTTTCTTACAGTTCTGGAGCATCAAAGCCCAAGATTAAATTGTCGTCAGTGTTGGTTTCTGGTGAGGCTTCTCTTCCTGACTTGTAGACAGTGCCTTCTCACTGTGTCCTCACGTGGGCTTTGCCTCTGTTTATATGGAGAGAGACATCAGGGTAGGGACAGGGCGGGGTGGGGGGGAGAAATCTCTGGTGTCTTTTGTTCTTCTTATAGGACATCAGTCCTGTCAGATTAGGACCCCATCCTTATAATCCCATTAAAACTTGATTAGCTCCCTAAAGGCCCTATCTCCAAATATAGTCACATTGGGGGCCTGGGCTTTAGCATGTGAACTTTGGAGAACACAGTCCAGCCATAACAAGTGGCTTATGAGCAGAGACCTGAAGGAAAAGACAGTGAAACCCAAAATGAAACCTTGAGGAAGAACATTTCCAGCAAAGGAACAGCAAGTGCTAAAGCCCTGAAGCAGGAGCATGTTTGGCATGCTAGAGGGGCAGCAAGGAGGCCAGCGTAGCTGGAGCAACACGAGCAAGAGTGTCAGGGGGTAGGACAGAGAAGAAATGGAGGCCACAGTCCGGACCACCTTATAAGCTATTGAAAGGACTTTGCCTTTGCACTGAGTACAACGAGAGGTGACTCCAGAGTTCTGAGCAGAGGAGCAACATGATCTGATCTCACTTATGTTTTAAAGAGCTCACTCTAGCTCTTGTGTGGAGAATTGACTATCATATCAATGAGAAGGCTATTAAAATAACCAGGAGAGAGAAAATGAGGCCTTGGACTAGGGTGGTTGAGAAGTGGTCAGATTTGAAATTTAGAGGTAGAGCTGCTGGGATTTCCTGCCAATTGTAGATGTAAGGTGTAAAAGAAGAAAATGAAAAATGAAAGAGAAGAAATGCTTTTTCCATAGGCCTTTGAAGAATGAAATTGCTATTTACTGAAGTGGAGTTAATGGCAGGAAGATCTATTTTGAGGGGCAGAAAACCAAGAGTTCAGATTTGGAAAAGTTAATTTAAAGATGTCTTTTAGAAACCCAAGTGCAGATGTTGAGTGAGAAGTTGGACATATGAGACTACGAGTCAGGGAATGGTCTTGGCCTGCAAGAGAAAGTTAAAAGTCATAAAGAAAAAATGGTATTAAAAACTGTACATCTTATTAAAGTTGTTGCTTAGATGGGAGTAAATCAAGGAGAGTTGAGATCTGAGGACTGAGCCCTGGAGAACTCTTCAGAGTAAAGAGGAGAAAATGAAAAGGACTTAGAAATAAAGACTGAGACGAAGCCATTATGAGGTTGGAGAATAACCAAGAAAGTGTAGTGACCTGGAAGCCAAATGAGAAGTATTTCAAGGAGGAGAGGGTGATCTCATTTGCAACTGACAGGACAACTCAGGTAAACACTAAAATTACCACGGATCTTGAAAAGAGCTGTTTCCATGGAGTGGTGGGTTAGCTTACTGGTTATGCATTGCTACATAACAAATTTCCCGAAACTTAGCAGTTTAAAGCAACAAACATTTATTATCTAACATCTTCAGTGGGTCGGGAATCCGAGTGTGGCTTAGCTGGGTACCTCTGACTCATGGTTTCTTATAAGGCTGCAACCAAGGTATCAGCTGGTGCTAGAGGCTTCTCGAGGCTTGACATGGATGGTTCACTTCCAAGCTTACTCAGGTGGCTGTTGGCAGGCCTCAGATCCTTGTTGGCTATTGGCCTGAGACATCGATTCCTGGCCAAAGGGAGTCTCTCCATAGGGCAGCTCACAACGTGGCAGCCTGCTTCTTCCAGAGCAAGGAATCTGAGAGAAGGCAAGAGAGAGCAGCCTGGAATAATAGCTACAATCTTTTGTAATATAATCTCTGAAGTGACATCCCAGAGCAGAACGAAGTTCATAGAAAAACTGGGCAAGAAGTGAGAAGAGTTCCCACATCCTCGCTACACATACGGCCTCCCCGACTACGACTACCACCATTCCCCACACATCATTACCGACCAAAGTCTATAGTTTACATTAGGGTTCACTCTGTGCTTTACATTTTATGGGTTTTGGTAAATGTATAATACATCTATCCATCCTTATATCATACAGAGTAGTTTCGCTGCCCTAAAAATACCCTGTGCTCTACCTATTCACCCGCCCTGCCCCTAAAACTCTGGCTACTGTTGATTATTGATCTTTTTACTGCTTCCGTAATTCTGCCTTTTCCAAAGTGTCACGTAGTTGGAATCATACAGTAAGTAAACTTTTTAGATTGACCCCTTTCACATATTACGATGTCTTTAAGTTCCTCCATGTCTTTTTATGGTTTGATAGCTCATTTCTTTTTAGCACAGAATAGTGTTCTATCATCTGGAGGTACCAGTTTATTTATTCATTCAGCTGTTGAAGGACATCTTGGTTCAAAGTTTTGACAATTACGAACAAAGCTACAATAAACATCCACATGTAGGGTTTTGTGTGGACATAAGTTTTCATTCCCTCTGAGTAAATTCCAAGGAGTTCAATTGCTGGGTTATATGGCAAGAGTAGGTTTTGTAAAGAACCATCAAACTGTCTTCAAAGGTGGCTGTACCATTTTGAATTCCCACCAGCAAGGAATGAAAGTTCCTGTTGTTCCTCATCATCAGCATTTGATGTTGTCAGTGTTTTGGATAATAGGTGTAAAGCAGTAGCTTGTTGTTTTAATTTTCATTCCCTAATGACATATGATGTGGAACATCTTTTCATATGCCACCCCATCACTTTTGCTGATTCTATTCAGCCCACACTCAAGGGGAAGTGATCACACAAGGAGATGCTATTGGGGATCCCCTCAGTGGCTGCCCAACATAATTCCATTCAGAGAAGAATGGAGGAGGAGAATTAAAGACAAACATGGACAATGCTTTCGAAGAGTTTCATTACAAAGAGAAACAGAGAAATGAGGGGCTAGTTGCAAAAAGAGGTGGAGTTAAAGAATGTTTTTATTTTACTTATTTTACAATAAAACAGATCATTCTTATCAATAAAGGTGACATATTGAATATGTAACTAAATAGAATTCTATTTTATATCTTTATGCAGATGTTTCCTAGAAAAAAAAATTGTGCCTGACAATATTTAGGTTTGTAAACAATAAACCTGAGAGGGGACTTTTCAATTACTCTGTCTGTACCCAAGTGCGAGTTCATATCCCAGGGCTTCCAGGAGACTTAGTTGCACACCCTCTAATTACAGCCACACAGGTGTATTTAGGCAGAAAAAACCAATAGGCCTCAGCAAGGGCAGAAGTTCTCTCCTGGCTTGAAAACAAACCTACAGGTGCTTAGAAAAGGCAAAGTGCTGGGCCAATGGCCCAGCGACACCAATTAAAGTGTTATCCAACTAGAGTGATCATTTAAATCATAAATAATGTCTGCAGTTGCTTTATCTTCTGACCCTACACTACAACAACACAATAAAATGTGCACTAAACACAAAGACAAAAGTAAATGAATGGGTCAATTAATTTATGAAAGCAAATGTCCCAGATCCTTGTCCGATATCAGTCCACTGAGAATAGCAAGTCGTAGGATCTCCTAGGAATGAGCACTAGGCAACTGCAGGGTTTGGGGAGGGTCATAAGTAATGGCTTTCTTCCCCTTTCACATCCAGAAACAACTGAGACATAAGAGACAGAATGGAAATTAAAATGTTAGCTTCACTACTGATGAGATGGTGTCTTGGAGCTGAGTCCCTCCTCCTCCCCTTCTCAATCCAGACCTTCGGTCACTATTTCCTTATCCCGATCCCAGGCAGTGAAGAAAGAAAAAGAATGTGAATCTTCACAGCTGACAGCCCTCTAATGAGAAAAATGAACCATTGGATATCACTTGCCATAACATATGTGGAGACCAAAAATTTTAAGTGAGTAAAATGCAGGATCATGTTATTGGCAGGGTTAAGAAGAAATACTATCTTTCACTTGTTTTGGACTATTGATAAAACACAAAGGTAAAGATAGTGACACTTATAATTTCCCAGTTGACTGTACATGGAACCAAGAAAACCATCAATACTTTCAGGCAGTCACTTCTTATGCCCTCTCATCAGAAAAGAATCTTAGCCTATTCCATCCAGAACAGGGGACGGGCATAGGATGGAAACCAACAAGCCTACTCCAGTTTGCATGCTCTCAAAATTCATGTTAACGGAATTTTATTGAAATTCCTTCCTCTTCTGGAAGAGATTGAGGGAAGGGTGGGCAGAGGCTAGGGGCAATATCTGGAAGAAGTTGCTCCACAGAGAAACATGAGTGGGGGAGGCTCCCAACCACCAACAGCAAAACTAGCCAGAGAGGTGTCCAATGCCTCCTAGGGACCTGGGACGCCTGCTCTACAGGTAGCTCATCATATGTGTGAAAGGCAGGCCAAATACACACCAAGAAAGGAAATCTAACAGGTTGTATCACGCACTGACTGCACCAAGCCCTAAGCCCTAGGCCATGTACTGAGAATGCATGGATAAATTCACACTCAGGGTGACGGGCAAATTGCAGCTGGGGCTACCACCATTGGGAGCCTTGAAAAGTTTTATGGTAGGAGACTCAACTACTTTGGGGGATAAATGGAGAATCCCTTTCCCCAGAGTCACTTCCTCCCTGCCCAAATATATTCCAGGCACTCTGCTGAATTGGAGGATCCAGTAGAGAAGGAAACAGCCTTCATGGAGCCTTACATTCCACCATACATTCCAACTCTGCTTTTGGAGAACAGCCTAAGACTGGCTCTATTTGTGCTGGCTGGAAAATTACTGCTTGGCTATTGCCCATGGGAATATAGGCTATCGCCCATGTGAACATAACATTCTAACAATAAGCTTTCTGCTTCTGTACCCCCACTTGCACAACTGACCTGTGGGTTGACAGTTAGTAAATAGAAGAAAAATAGACTTTTGTGTCCAGACAGAATGAAGAATGGGGTTTAGGGCTTAAAAACCCTGTACCTCTGCATTTAGGGGCTGCTTAATTTGGGGTCTGCGTACCCCTGGCAGACCCAGCTGGCTGAATAAAGAGTGTATTTCCTATAACTCACTGATTTCTGGTGATCCATCTGTCTTTTGGGGGCTGGCAGCTACAACATACTCTACCAGAGAAAATTCTGGATGATCTGTAAAGTCCCTCCTACTTTGTGATTCTTCTTTAACTTTCTCAGGCTCTTTGAGTTTTCCTTCTCCTATATTTGATACGCTGCTGTCAGCTTCCTGCTGGATTCCGAGTAGGTACCCATTCAGCAGGGAAGCTGCCCCTGACCCCTTAGTGGGCTGGGCTTGGTGGCTTTGTGCTCTGCCCTTTGGCACACTGTGTAGCCTTCTATCAAGGAGCGGCCCTCACTTTAAGTTCCTTGAAGGCAGGGATAGTGTTTTAGTCAACTTCACACCCCCAGCACCCATCACAATGCCTGGGACAAAATCAACATTCAATAAATATTTGTTGCACTAAACAGTCCCTCCGACCACAATGAACTCATTTTGTGCTGCAGTTTCTAGGAAGCTCCAAATCTCAAAATTCCAAGGACAGATTAAGGCTAAAACTCCAAGGATGAGTAAGGCCTGGGAGGGCGGGCTCCGTCCCCCGGGGCGTCTGTGACTTGCAGAGCACCTGGGGGGAGGCGTGGGATACCCGAAGTGGAGACACCTAACATTATTGGACTGCTAGGAGTTTCATGGAGCCTGCAGCGCAGTAAACGGACACCACGCCCAGGGACGTGTTTGTGGTGGATTTTCCGGAGTCCCAGGCTCCGGGCCGGGGCTGGGGGACCTGCCAGTCGCCCGCCGCGCTTTCCCCAGGCGGCCGGCAGGGGGAACGCGAGGGCCTCGGGGCGCGGGGGCGGGGCCGGGCGGGGGCGGGGCCGGGCGGGGGCGGGGGCGGGGCCGGGCCGGGCCGGGCCGGGAGGGGCGGGGCAGGACGGGGCGCGGCCGGGCCGGGAGGGGCGGGGCAGGACGGGGCGCGGCCGGGCGGGGCGCCGGGGCCACTTTTTGGTTGGCTGCCTACGGTGCTGACGGCCCAGGCCCCTTTTAAACTTGGTCTCTCCAGCGCCCTCCCTTTTCGGCAGCGATGCGCGGCTCGGTAAGTGGCCTCTGACTGGCTCGACGCCGGAGCCGGCCACGTGGCCTGGAGTCTCCCCGGTGACACTTAGTAGGTGCGCCCCTCCTTGTCCCCGTTCTCGCCCCGTCGGGCCCGCCAAGCTCGGGGAGCCCCTGGGATGGCTCCTCTCGGGTGGGGACACCCCTGTGGAGCCTAGGGCCCCCCCCCCCGCCAGTGGCCCGCGCGCCACTGGGATCCGGGCCACGGGGAGCTTCACGCTCGTTTTAAATACAAAGTTAAGTTTTCGAGAACCAACGGGCGCAGGGCGGAGGCGCAGAGCCCAGGGCGGTGTCGGGGTTCTTGGCGCACCCCAGCCCTGCCTGCCCGGTGGTTCTAGTGACCCCGACAGAGCCGGTTTCGGAAGTGGGTGAGGGCACGATCGGAAACGCTTTAAGCGTCGGTGGGGAGCGTTGTAATAACGGGGTTAGCAACAAGCCGAGGTGACTTCTGCAGAGCCACGTCCCCGCCACCAAGCCCTTCAATTGACACTGCGCTCGGTGGTTGGGCTATTTTTTTTTTTTTAAAGGTCCGGGGGTGACTTCTTGGCGGGAGCGGATAACATTTTCAGGGAGTGAGGCCACCTTGGTTTTCTGTTCTGGGGGGGGGAAATCTGAACCACTGGAGCCCACCAAGGTAGAGAAGCGTGCAAGGCTGCTCTGGAGAACCTTTCGTCTCAAGGAAGCACTAAGTTTACGAGAGGCTCCTGTCGGCGTCGGGGGCATTTTAAGTATTCGTTCCTGGTGGTAGGCCACTGCTGTAGAAAGGGTTACTGTCCGAATTTCGTGGGATTTGTAAAGATTTAGATTTAGAGTTCAGTGAGTGAATGAAGGAATCATTGTAACTATCACAGGTATCACTTAGTAACCTTTTGAAATGTGAGGCTTGTGGGGTTTACATGTTAGCCTCCGAGTTGTGGAAGATCTTTTTTACTGATGAGACAACCAAGTAGGATGTCAGTCTTATTATCACTTAGTATGTGGGATATAAACCTAAAAGCAACAAATGAACAGGACAGAGACTTATGGACAGGAACTACAGACTAGTGGTTACCAGAGGGTAGCGGGTGAGGAGGAGGGGGGCGGTTGATGGGGTAAAGGGGGTCATATATAGGGGGGAGGGAGAGGGTAAAGTGGATAAAGGGGATCAAATATATGGTAGCTGAAGGAAACTGGACTTTGGGTGGTAAACACAATAGAATATCCAGATGTCAAATTATAATGTACACCTGAAAATTATATAATTGTATTAACCAATGTTACCTCAATAAACTTAATTTAAAAATAAAAATAAAAAATGAATAAATAAAATAACAAAGTAAATAAAGAGGAAAAAAGGCATAGTGTTGCAGGCTGTGTTCCAGGAACCCCCCTTCAGCCATCTCTATAGACCCAAAGAAAATAGACAATATTCCCTGCCCCAGGACCTTAGTCTTTTGTGAATTGCACTACAACACAGGGAAATTCAATGCCCAGACTTTATTTTACAATTGCCTTAGGTGTTGAGCCAAACTTTAAACAATTCCTTCTGAGAAAGGGACAGGGCTGAGAGACCCAGGCATCTCTTCAAATAGGGAGACTTGAGCCAGTGTCTATTTAAGGACTGAGCAGGTGCTGAGGACTGTTCTCAACTCCACCTCTGGGTAAACAAGTTTCCAGGCTTCCTTTGGTTTTTAACTCTCTTAAAGATTTGTTTCAGTTTTTCCTAGGCAAATACTGTTGCCAGTAATGTTTACTTTTTCTAAAACTGATATTCCATGCTAATGTAACAAAGTTAGGAAGATGGCAACTGCTGGCATTCTATTAAGTGGAACCCTAGAGTACAGGGACTTATTGAACTATTCATTTTACTCCTGGCTGGATGTTACAGGAAATTCCCAAGTGTCAGGAAATTTGGAGAATGTAGCTTTTTAAAATAGGAATTCTATTCAAAGGTAGCTTTTCATGAAAGGTACCTAGTAGGTCGCTGTAATAAAAGACACTATCAAAACAAAGTTACCAGATGTTATTCTTAACACTGTTCTCATTTTTCTACCAGGCTCAGTCCAGTTCAAGATGCTGACAAACTTCAGGTACATGGAGAGAATTTGGATTGAGTTACTAAATAGTTGAATAGAATTCTTGGCCAAGGATGAGAACTCTAATCTGATTGGATATGCTTCTGCTCTGATGGGTTAAAGGATTTACCTGAGGCCAACTTGATAAGAATTTATTAAATGCAGTCACATCCCTTCCCACTTTAAAAAAGT
Organism: Eidolon dupreanum; assembly: GCA_028627145.1. Classification (NCBI taxonomy): domain Eukaryota; kingdom Metazoa; phylum Chordata; class Mammalia; order Chiroptera; family Pteropodidae; genus Eidolon; species Eidolon dupreanum. The sequence goes on along the minus strand of CM053514.1, from coordinate 11,520,350 downwards.
TTAAGTAATTGATATTTAATCTTTCAAAATGTTTATCTTTTCCATTGGTGGCCATTTTGAGTTTGAGTCTTCCAGAAAGAAGGCTGAGGCGATGAATTAAGATTTTGAGGGAAAAAAAAAAAATTGTTTTCATGTCAGAACATTGTGTCTGAGTTGACAATGTAATATGCTGGGGAATTTTATTACCTACAGTTTTGTAAAGTATTTATTTTCTTAATAACACGTCTTATTTAACAATTGCTGATCTAATTACCTGCTGTGATACTTCCTTTACAGGGCTGGTGCTTGGAAAACAGAATTGTGTCACTTCAAAGAAGATAAGGTGTATTTGAACATGTGATGATTGACATATAGAGAAGTTTTTGCTTTCTTTGTCCCTTTCATGATGAAAGCAGGAGTAAATTTTGAGAAACTGACAAATATCTGTAAGAACATATCTGCCCCAAAGAGAATTTATATAGAATTCAATTCCACTATTTAATTCAATTCCACTATCACCAGACCCCTGCCTGCAGCTTGACAAAGTAACTAGATTAGCTATTCTACTATCTTAAGACAACTTTGTCAATTGCTTTAATTTACAAAGGTTATTTTAAATTCCATTCCTTTGACTGTTCTAAAGGTTATATATCCCAAAGTATCCTTTTAAAAACTAGGTTTTATATCCTTCATATTTTCCTATCACTGATCACTAATGATTAAATTTGACCTTTTTGACAGAAAACCAGTGGGTTCCTAGGGCGGGGTTGGTCGCAAAGGGGCACAAGGGAGTTTTGAGGAGCCGTTCTACTTCTTGATTATAGTGGTAATTGTGCTTTGGTCAAATTCGAGGTGAGTTTTACTGAATGTAAATTATATTTCAATAAACGTGACTTTAAAAACTTACCCTTTCTGGCATCTTAATGACATTTCCAAAGAAATCTATGTGAAGGCAGTCTTGGGTTAGCACTTGATTTCCTGAGACGTTAAAAGTGGCAAAAACATCAACATCACTTTAGGATGTAAGTCACAAAGTGACTAGTACAGTAAACACCTGAGAAACAGGACCAAAAGGTATATGTTGGCTCACTTATCAAGGATGTAAAATTACTATATGGGAATTTCAGGCAACAACATATTCCTCATCGTGGCTGCATTTTAAATCTCACCTGTGGGATGGCACTCGCTCAGTCTCTTAACAATCCATTCCGGTGGCCACACGGTAGCAAGAAATGGAGTGTAAAAGTTCAGTTCTGCCCATTTGTTAGCACTGCTTTGGGTTCCTTCCATCCTTGCTTTCCACATTGGCAATATTCTTATCCAAGAAAATGACTTGGCCAATACTGGCTAGCCAGGGAATTCGGGAAATGAAGTGAGGTGCTAGGTGCCACGTTATCGGTCTTGAGTCATCTTAAAGCTTGATGCATAAGCCATGTAGTTTACTCCTGAAAGAATCAGTCCAAACTGTCCCGTTTTCTCTTGGGATAGTCAAAGATGTTTTTGAAAAGAGGGATGGGCCAGGCATTGAGCCATAGTTCATTCTCTAGGCAGTAGGTCTAACCTGCAGAGCCTGTTGATCCCTGCCCCCATGACTGGGTGCTTCAAACAGCTGCATGGTGCCAGCTACCCAGAGGAGCAAACTGCCCCTCAGATACCCACATGTTCCAGGTTTGATACATTCCCTGTTCCATCTCCCCCAAATCCTCCCTATACCATGGCAATCCAGAGTCGTCCAGTACCTTGGTTAAGTAAAATAAGTAGCATTACCAAAGAAAATGGGATGAGTTGAGCCACTCGCAAGGCTCTGCAGTCAACGCGCCCTCCTTGACAACACATGCCAGCCTGTGGAGCGGAGCTAAAGCAAGTGGAAAGATGCCAACATGACAATTAAATGACCAGGCTGTTCTTTTGTGCTCAAGTGCCCTGAGGAGAAACGAAGTAAATTGGTTTGAATTAAATGTTTTCAAAGAGGATTTATTAATTCCAAGGGAGGAGCTTGGGCATGAAAAGACTCAAGTCCATAAAAGGATGGTTGAAATGCAGTTTTATGCTAATGGTTACGATTTCTTTGAAAATGTGTAATCTTATTTAAGAATTCCAGTCACTAACCTCAGATGTGACTTGCCCAGAGTCACAGTTATTCTATTGCCATGTCAGTTCAGGTTGATTGAGTCAATTTGATTTTGAGAACGGGGATATCCCATTTTTGACAGGTATTTTAATGTATTCCTAAGCCCTTGATTATGGGTAGTTTTTGTTTCTTAAAAGCAAGCAAATCTTTGTAGTTCAAGTGAATATTCCAAACTAAGATGTTCCTAAAACTTTAAACATTATATAATTTGGCAAATATAATTTGGCAAATATTTACTGTGCTCTCCCTGTGTGTTAAGTTCTGTGATAGACAATTCCTGACTCTGGACTTTGCACAAAGTGACTTACCCATATCACTGTGTAAGATGAAGCCAGTTAGAATGTGTCTCAGTCAATTTATGTTACAAGGAATAATTTCACTCAGTATTTGAGTGAATATCTGAAAGATTCAATTGTGAGGACAAACTGAAGCATTCCATCTGTCCACCATCCCCCACTACCCCTGCCACCACATTTTCAGATGACTTGGGGTGGCTTATAAACAAATAGTGAACTATACAATAATTAGAAGAGGGAATGAAAGCTCAGCAAGAAGAGAGCAGGATTATAAAACAAGCCACTAAGCCTCGTGCTTTAAGCTCCTGCCAACTTAGCTTGGAGCCTCCTAGGAGCTAGAGAAAAGAGCCAGTAGGCAAATTCATTATTTGGCACTTGAATATAAGTTTAAAATGGAGGAAGGGAACGGGGAGGGGTCATTTGCATTCTAGGCTCTTTGGAACCCAAGTGAGAAGATGCTTCTTCCGCCTTATGATCTCAAATACCTTGAAAGAAGAAGAACACAGAAGTTGTCTGGATAACTAAACCAGGATCTAGACACAGTGGAGATTGATGCACTTGACTCTAGTGAGTCAGGTCAGTTGGCCAGTGAGCCCTATGGGGCTGGACCCACTCAGCTGATTGTCAAGCCAGAAATCAGGGAGAACACCTCTTAAGAGAAAAGCTATGTTGAGATTATGTGAACTGATAAACAGCCAAAGATGTGTTTGAAAGGCTTATTTTGTACTCATAAATGTTGCCTTTCCAAAATTTACCTTCTATTCATAAACTGAAAAGTTCTGGTTCCAATATTTTGTTACCAAGTTGTGATTTATCATAGTCTGGGACTAGGCAACCATGACTAGAAGGCCCCCTACTGGATATTGTCTGTACTGCAAGGGGCCGGTGGTTTTGAGTACCCTCTACAGTTGCCCACTGCATTTCTAGAGGAACAGCTCCACATCTGTTTCAGAGATAAAATCCAGTCGCAATACTGTAATCTATGTCACCATCACATGTTCTTGGGAACAGAGCAGAATGCAGTAGTTGATGAAAGAGAGCCTGATACCATTGATTTTCCAGTTGAACAAATGCCTCCTCCCCCCAGAGCAGAATAGAGCCCACTATATCATTACAGACCTCCTATAGTGGAGATATATGTGGAACTTTGGGAATGATGGAGTCCAAACTGCACTCCAATACAGTCGCCACTGGCCACTGTGGCTAATGAGTGCTTGAAATGTGGCTAGTCTGACCTGAGATGCGCTGAGCTATTAAAAAACATCAGCTTTGGAAGAATTAATGTTAAAGAATGTAAAAATCTCAATTTCATATTGATTATAAGTTGAATGGTAATATTTTAGGTATATTGGGTTAAATGAAATATTATTAAAAATTCTATAAATGTAATTTGCATTATATTTCTATTGGGTAGTGCTGGTATAAAACATGAATCAAAATATTCATGGAAGCATGAAGATAATGGTTCCACAATCCAATAGAGAGAAAGATGTTGCTTTTCTATTATATAAGACCTAGAGGAAAAGCAAGAGTAAAATTAGCACTTCAAATGCAGAATTTACAGGTAAGCAGCTGTTTTTTCAAGGATAGAAGGTACAGGTGTAGGGAGCCAGTGCTTCTTAGAAGACCTGACATAAATTCTACACTCAAGCTGGGAGCACTTCTGGGGATTTTATATAAGACTTCAGAATGTATTTATTAAACAGTCTTCTGTTCTTCAATGACTACTCTACACAAATACTTATGTGTTCATTAGAATAATCAAGGGCCAGAGGACTTATTATGCTACATCTCATCGAAATACAACTTCATTAGTGAAGAATCCATATGATGAGCAATTCTGGTTTCTCATCCAGTTAGTTTGGTGTGTGTGTATGTACGTGTGTGCGTGTGTGTGTGTCTGTGTCTATGTCTGTAGTAGTCTTTCAGGTTTTTTGGTTTTTTTTTTTTATGGAAGAAGAAAGATTGGGAGAGGTGGTACTATGTATTACCAGAACTTGTATAAAGTACATTTAAAAACAAAACAAAACAAAACAACTTTACATTAAAGCAAAATGTTCTACAAAATTCTCTCCTTTCCTTGTTTTCTCTTAAATTGACTCTGAAAAGCAGGTCTGTGCAAAACCCCCTTTTGTAGCTTCCTTATAACTAATAATGACTTTTTGTCATTTTTCTTTTTTAACAATAAGTTGATTCTTCCCTTAGGTTTTATATTTCTCTTAAGCAGTTGTTCTTAAGAGGGGCTGGTACAGGGAGACAATTTTGCCCTCCTTCGGGACATTTGGTAATGTCTGAAGACACTTTTGATTCCCACAACTTGGAGGTGAGGGGTGCTCACAGCATCCAGAGAGTAGAGGCCAGAGATGCTGCAAAATACCCTACAATGCACAGGACAACACCACACCAAAGGACTGTCTGACCCCAAATGCGTAGAGGTTGAGAAACCCTGTCT
>CM053514.1:11437970-11514992 GCA_028627145.1 Eidolon dupreanum | reverse complement strand
TGTACCTTGATTCATTTGGTTGCTAAAATGTAGTCACCATCATAATCTGTGGTACTATAATCATCTTTTGGAGTCACCATTACCACCATCATCGCTAGATAATAATAAAACTTCACTTTGAGTGTATTTATTTATACCTTCCAATTCACTCCAAAATGTTTAGGAAACACTTTGAGAGCAATCTTTGGCTTCAAATATAGTACTAATTCCAGAGTTTTCCTTTTTACTCCTGGTTTAGCAGAGAAAGAATGAGACTCCTCTCTCCCCTGCATCTCTCGTTTTTAACCACATAAAGAGGCTAAGTTCAACTGCACTTCAGAAGCACTCTCAGGACCAGCCACACAAATAGGCATCAAATAGGGCAGACACCACCTGTGGTGATGACAGTGTTGTCCTTGAGTGACAGCATCTGCCCTGAGGGTTCTGGCGCCTTCCTCCAGGGCCACCTGCTCCCAGCTTCTGCCCGCCTGGTTGGTTTACCAGCCAGCTGGATTCCCTGAGACCCAGCTTTTGCCCTCCAGAAGCTTCCTGGTAGCCTCTGACTTGATCCCCAGACCTAGTCCTGAACTCAAGAATTATTTGGAGCAAATATGTTGTGTCGTCCAGAATCTGCCTTCGCAGGGCACTGGCCAGGCCTTCTGTTCCTCTTGGGCTGCCCCTGTCACCCTGCTGTGGCTCCCACTTGGGGGTCCTGACAACCCCCCCCCCCATCCTCTTGGACTGTCCTGACCACCTTGCATGGCCTCTAAGTCTAGGAGCTTGGCCCACCTAAGCGTTTGCCCTGCACTGGACTCTGACGGGGAGCTCACCTATAAAATTCGCTCACGTGGCCCTCAGCAAGCACAGCCTACAGAGCCAGAAAGTGTTTGTAACACGCTGCAGTGGTACAACGTGAAGTGCTCCAAGCAGTGAAGGCTAATTATGCACTGACAGAATTATTTCTAAACTGAAGGCACAAAGAGCTATAGTTCTTAGATTTTAGAAAGCAAAGTGATTTATGAGCAATAAGCCAAATTGTGTTGTAGCCAAAGTTCTGTAACTTAGTTTCCACCAGAATTCAAACAAATATTTATTGAGCATATCTAAAATGAGCCCTGTGCTTGGGGATACATGGTGGATACCAAGGCAGGCCACAGGCCACTGTCCTGATGAGAAGTCCAGGCATCATGGCCACCAGGCCTAGGTCATGCTAACCAAGTGAACCAAGGCATAATATATCCTGGGCACTGGTGCTTTTAATGTGTGCAGGTTCAACAGCATGCCACCAACTCCAAGGCCATTTGTAATTCTGCTAGGAATAAATGTAAATGGCATTTGCTGGCATTGGATGTGTGAGAGCTACAGAGCATCCATTTCATTTAGCATTGTGGTTCTTTCTGCCAACCCCTTACACAACAATGTTCTTGAAAGCACAAAAATTCCAGCCAAAACATAAGAATGATGATAATGGCTGGAGATGAGAGTTAATGTTAATGTTTAACAAGTAGTTCCCGTACTTAACGAAAGTTTTGTGCTAACCACATTACTTACAGGAATTACTTCAATGCATCCTCGGGATTTCCTTGATAGGTAGGTACTGTCATTATTATCTCGTCTTACAGAGAAAGAAACAGGGACATGGGGAGCTTAGGTAACTTGCCGACATCATCAGGCCACCTGGCTCCATGTCCGAGCTGTCTTCCTCATGAGTGTCAAGAGTATCTTATGTCTCTGGCATCCTTTTTAAGAGGCAGCTAAAAGAACAGCTATTGCAACGGAGAAAAGCCCGAGGTTTCTCCCATACTGGATACTTCTCCAGATTGCAGGCACTGCCAGAGAGATTTCACATTTTCCAAATGATCATTTCCTTTGTGTCAGGAAGGATCGAATCACCTGGGGACAGGAATACTGAGAGATTTTTTTTTTTCCTTTTGAACTAAATACTTGATTATCATAATATCATGTGAATTGCATAAATCTTAAGTGGCCAATCTGCTCTCAGTTGATCATGCAATTAAAGGCTGAAAGTGTCAGCCAAATACCCTAATAAAAGATACCCATGAGGCACTACACTTAGACCGTTTTAGAGGTTAGGTGACCTCCAGATGAAAACATAGGTCACTAAATCAGCATTTGGAATCAGGAACACAGTGTCTAGGACAGTTCTTGTCCCATAATGGGTTGTCGGTGTATGAACAAAGAAGGCTTACAATGACACAGTGGTGAGACCATAAAATGTTTCTAAGATTACTTAGCAGACTGTGGAATCCCCCACCCCACGTGACCCACTGCTCACCAATTCTTGCCAGGATCACGCCCGAGAAGAGCAAGATGATGGAGATGTAAGACTCGGCATACTCCGGCTCCTGCTTACCTTCAAACAGAACTGTGCTGTTGGTCCAGTGGATGGAGGAGCGATCGGGAAGCATAGGTTGGTTCATGTTTCTTTCAAAGGAATAAACATGTACTTGGTCCTCTTTTAGCACCTCACGGTTTGAAGAAGCGTTGTTGTTTAATGGAAGTGAGAAAACAGCCAGATCAAAAGGACTTCCAGGAGCAAAGACAGAAAACACACAGAGCGTCAGACAGCCTGTGTGGAGCCAGCTGGAAATGATTCCCGTGGTGACCAAGCCATAGTACCCCCTGAGCCGGGTGAAGAGAATCGTACCCGTCAGGCCCGACAAAGCCGAAAGGGCCGTGAGGATGCTGAGCAGCGAGCCTCCAATCCCTTGGGTGTAGGCGTAGCCCGTGGTGATGCAGTCGAAGCCCAGCACCGTCACGTAGAGGAAGGCCAGACCCAAGCCGGCCAGGAAGACAGTCTGCCGGCAGTACGCCTCCCAGCCCCCGCCGCACGTCCGCAGCAGCCTCCGTGTGTTCTGAAGGCGCCGAGAAAATCCTGTGACCTGTTGTCCTTCAAGGTTGGACTCGCGGTCCTTTAGCTTTCCTAAAGTTTTGGGCTTGTCAAAGAATCCATCAGTGGTTTCCCAAGAGTCCATTTCACCTAAAATAAAACCCAAATAAGCTTTATGTCAGTGTCCTGCCCAAATGCCCTCAGCCCATCCCGAACCTCATCTGCTTCTTCATTGGACAATTCCCAGGTGCACTGACGGCTTCCTATCCCAAGCACCTGTGTCTCCACCTGAGGGTCTCTCTCCAGCCATAGGAACATAAGGGCAGGAAGTCAACACCCCTGGGAAAAGCCTTTGCTGATGAGTGATGAGATTTGGTGGAGAAACAGCCCAGTTTCCTTAGCCCTTGGTAGGACAGTTCTGAGGTACACCCTACACAGCCTCTGAGAGGGCCTGGATGGGATTGTGCTCCAACTGCCCTCAGAAGTAACCCATATATTAATACATCCTTTACTGGCTTTTCTCCCTTCCTTGTCTCCACTCTCATCCCTTCACCATGCTTCCTGGGATCACCTTCCAAAAAGATTAGTTTACACCCCAAATCCTTGTCTCAAGGATTGCTTTTGAGAGAACCCAAACTAAGACACACGGTGAAGTGAGGAAAGTGGATGTTGACAAGAAAGGGAGGATACAGGGAAGGGTTCACATGACTGAGACGTGGTAATAAACTTTTGGGAATAGTGATGGACATTTCCTTTGATTATTTTCTTGAAGAAAGAGACATTTGTGAAAAGAAAATGATAGATACCTTGCAGTCTTCCAGGATGTAATAGGCAATGATTGCAAACAAATTTTTAAAATATACAACCACTTTTGGTGGCATCTGATGGTCTCACCACTGTGTCATTGTAGCTTTACTTGTGAGAGGCATTTAGCACAAATTGAGACAAGCTCTGAAAAGGGCTAGAGGAGCCAAATAGGGCTGTGAAGGAAGGAGAGAGGGTCAGGTAGGCCAAATCCAATCTAGACCAAGAACGGTGAGAGGGGTGAAGCTCTTGTTTATAAAAAATAATTTACTGCCAGAGCAGGTTTTTAAAAAAAGAGGTAATAACAATAACAGCAACAATTTAAAAAAGAAAGAAAGAAACAGCTAGCACTGACTTAAGTCTACTATATGCCAGGGAGTGAAATAGGACTTTACAATGGCTGTCTTATTTTATTGTCACAACACCCCGGAGGTCAGTCCCTGTTATTGTTATCCTTACTTTATAGATAGTGAGACACAGATAATCAGAATAAATTTACCATGCATAGCCACAGCTAATAAATGGCAGATGACAAGAATATAGTTCTCTCTATCATCTAGCTATCTATACATCCATCTATCTACACATCTATCCATCATTTAAATATGAATATCTGTCTCTATAAGTACACATACTCTATTCATGCAATGAGATTTGTGGGCTGTAATTACAAAACAACTTGAGAGAAAAGATAATTAATTATAAGAAGTTTAGGAATTTAAACTTAGGTCAGAAGCAATGACCAGGCTGTTTTATACCAGGCAAATGGGAAACATTCTCAGTAGGTAGGGATGATTCTCATCTTGGAAGAATGAGGTCATATTTATGGGCAGGTCCTCCTTCCTCCTAACCTCACCCTAAAATGAGGGAATTTCTGATTTTAAAACACATGGCTGATAGCAGTGATGGCCGATTCATCATATTGTCTTGACTAAAGAGCAGCCCATACTACTTAACACAGTTGTCTCTAGCTTAGACTCTTTAGGGAAGATGTTCATGCGTGAGATAGAAAGGAGTAATCTGCCCTCCAGGACCATGAAATAGGTTGTGCAGGTCATATACTGCACAGGCTGCGGGGGTTGGGGGTTGGGGGGTGGTGCTACTCACACTGGGGTTGCTCTGAATGGAACCCTTGTACATAACATGTGTAACTAACTGTACAACCTGTGTAACTACATGGCAGCTCCACCTACCCCTACCCATGAGATCAGCCATATGAACTGCATGACCAAGGGCACAGCTGGAGCCTCCTCATTTCTAGGCAAATTTGGAGACAGAATGTTGAGATTATGATCAGACACATCTCTGGGAAAAAGAAATGAGACACTGACATAAAGGAGAATAAAAAGAACAAAAGCCATCTCTGAGTTTTCATTACCTTGAATTCTCACAGCCTCCTGTTGCCTTTCTAGGAAATGCCCCTCTGCTTGTTGCTGGGGTTTTATAGCCAGTTGGGGAACTAGCTGATAAACCCTGGACAGAAATAGAAGCTCTACAAGAAGTGAGATCAAGTTCCATCCAAGAATGAAACCACAACCGATCACATGAGATGCCCATGTCATCACCTGGCCCACGAACAGGGGAGCAAATATAGTGATGATCTGGTCCAGCCGCCGGACTGCCGCATTCATCCTTGTAAGTCAGAGGAAGGAAACAGTCTAACTGTACATTAATCATAGGCTTTTCAACCTGGAAAAGACCTTCAGGATCAGTTGTTGGAATCTGAACACTTAACAAATGAGTAAACTGAGGGATAGAGACTAGGTTTCTTGGAGCTGTTTAATCTAACTCCTGTCTCAGCACTCTTTTCTATTTCACCCTACTATCTTGGCAACAATAATGATGTTAATAGCCATTATTATGACTAGCATGTTGATAGGGGAGAGAGGTAACTAATGGAGATAAAGGTCAGAATTGGCTGAATACTTATTCTGTGCCTGGAACATAATTCTAAGCCTTCTACCTACATTCATCTTACTCAATCCTCACAGAAATTCTAAGAAGTTGATACTATCTCCCTTTTACAAATTAGGAAACTGAGGCACAAAGAAGTTATTTGCCCAAGGTCACAGAGAAGGGAAACGGTAAAGCTGAGATTTCAGCCCAGGCCGTCTGACTCCAAGTTTATTCTCTTAACTATTCCAACATCATTGAATATATTTACAAGATCGTTTTAAAAATGATAATGAACCTCATACCAGAATCTGTGTCTTATTTTAGATTTCTTTAAAATTAATTAACAGAGACTAGGAAGATTTTCTTTTCCTCAGAGACAGAGGACACTTTCAATGCCATGTCACCCAGCTTTTACCCATATAGTTGTTTTATTTTGGGTGGTGTTATTTAAGCCACAGTACATCCAAATAAGTGTAATTTAAAAGAAAACATGATTATAAGGGGCTTCTACTCTTTGCAAGGAGTATATTTTACTAGACTCCTCCATAATAGCTTCCTTTATCTTGGCTATCAACACTCACGAACATTTTCCTGCAGAGAGTACCAATTGCACAAATATAGGGTAGGACAAGAGCTCCAGCTTTAAGTTGGCAATTTGAAAATATCACAATGTAAATGATCCAAGTTTTATAAATGGAAGAAAAAACAAAGATGCCAGATTTTTCCATTTAGCTCCATTATTGAAAAAAATTCTACCCTTCACTGTCAGATAAGTGATGATCAACTGTCACATTTGGGGATGAATTATTGGAGAAAAGTGGAAGCTTATCACTGGCCAGAATTAAAAATTTTGTTTTTGTTTTTGTTATGCCTACAGCACCTGGTCTTCCTAGGTGGTCTCCCTCCAAGTACTAACCAGGTCCAACCCTGCTTAGCTTCCAAGATCAGACGGGATTGAGCTTGTTCAGGGTGGCATGGCCGCAGACTAAAAATTGTTTTTAATTCACTTCTTTTCCAGGTCTAAAATTGTCAAAGAACTTCTATAATATATTTTAAAGGACTTCTTTCCCAAAAGTACAGTTTATATATCCTCTTGATAATAACATCGTCATCCATTTTTTATGTGCTTCCTATGTGCAAATACAGTGTTAAGAGCTTTACAAATCCTGTATGTCACAGAATCCTTCCCAAAACTGGGCTGATGGAAGGGGGAGGGGAGTTGTCATCATTTCTCCCATTCTATAGATGAGGAAAGTGAAGTCTGGAGAAGTTAAGTAACTTCCAGCTGGTAAGAGCCATAGCTGGTTTTAGCTGGATTCTAGTCCCGGTCCAAACATTTTTCTCTTAAAGGCTACTTTGCTACCTCTCTCAGAGCCCTGACTGGCTCATCAACTCTGTTCACTGAGCCAGGCCTACTTCTCAGCCTGTCAAGGACGTGTGATGATGAGGGTGGCACAGCTCACCAGCCAGCTGGCCTCTGTTGTCACCTGTGAGGCTCACAATCCAGTCTCTCTGAATGGTGATTGTCAATGCCGTGCTGGCCAGGTTCGCCAAGGCCGCCAGGGTGACCACGGCTGCATAGCAGGCCACCTACAGAAGGAGGGTAAAGGGAGTTTGGAACCCCAGAACAGACTTGCTAAGCCCATTGTAGTACACAGAGTTATTTATCTGACACCTCGAGGAACATCTAAATGAACACAAAAAACCTTCCAGAGAAAGAGGTGCAATGTAAGCTTGGAGCCAAACATTATTGTGTTGATCTTAATCATTTTCTTCTTCCTACCCCATCAGCACCAGATCCGATGCTAATTTGTACCTTGCAGACAGAGACTCTACTGTTCTGTTGCCTTTGTGTCTTTGAAATTAAAGCTCTGATTCACAAATTAGGGGTGAGGACAACACGGGCAAAAGATTAGCCAGATCCAAAACCAGTGAGCAGGGTGATACAGAAATGACTCACTGAAGGAAACTCAGGCCTTGTCTCTGACATTCACTCTCAGGCAGCAGGAAAGCGATGGGAGACACTCACAGTGAACCAGCCGTGCCAGACTTGTTCCATCTCCCTTTTGTAGGAGAACACAAGCATGAGGACAACACAGCAGGCGGTAACAGAGGCATTCTGAGTGAAGAGCGAGGCATGAGCAACTGTGAATGGAAACAATATTTCCTCTTGGTTTTAAGAGACAGGTCATAGCTACAGCATCGTTTGAAGCAGAGTAACCGCATTTGACCAAATTGCCGCGCCAAGCAAGGTTATCGTTTCCATCAGTAATCGCAAGCTTGATCAAGAGGCAAAGAGCAGGCTCATGTGTTCACTAGAAGCAAAGCCTTCACAATCAGAAGAAAAAAAAATGCTGGGCTTTGCAAGTAAATGAAAACATACTTTGAGAGAAAGGTGATATGAAAAACAAGATACTAGATAAATCAGAGAACTTGAAATTTTCTACTGCTATATCGCACTCTTTTGGATTTCATTTGTGACTGAAGTTACCAATATACCCTAAGGACCAACAGTTCAGAGTTTAAATAACTTAGCCTTTCCAAGGATGTGGCTTTAGAGAACACCTTCTCAGGCCTTGTAGGTTGAATGAAAATAATCACATTGACAAGTAATCAAAAGAATAGGAAAAACTTAGAAAATCCAACACTTTTATTGTGTAAAGGAGGGTTCAAGAGATATTAAAGCCAAAAGCTAAATGAAGATCTATATTTGAACAAATAAGTTTCCATATATTAATTCCTAGTTTAGACAGAATGCTTGGTATAAAGACATATTTCACACATAGAAATTGCCTTTAATAAAAATAACACAAGTATATTCAACATAGGTAATACCAAAATATTAAAAAGAAAGCTTGTTTTCAGGAATGGGTGAGAATTTAAAAACTACATTAAAACATTTTCAGTGTAGTGCCAGAGAATGACACAAAGCTGTTTAACTCTTTTTCTAGTTTTTAAAAGTTATATTCCATTGCTATTAAGTTCATTTCTATGTTTTATTTCACTAAATAAACCAAAAGAGCCAGTGAGATCATAATTTACTATATAATTATGTATGTAATAGATAAGAATGTTACCTTATGAACTATATAGATTTCTAACCCATGTACTGTGTACTTGAAACATTTAAATAAAAAAAAATTTAAAAAAAAGAACGTTACCTTTATTTCTTGGTTTCCTGTCAATCCAATCACCAATTAAGACCCCAAATATTAATACAGATCCAGCCACCACTAAGCCAAACACTGCTGTTAGAAGAAGATTGTGTCCATATAATTCTATCAGGAACATAGACATGGCAAAGTGCCACATTCGGTCTCCCTGCATGGCAGCAGAAGGAAAGCATGTATTAGTCACTGATCGAAGGGATGGAACAAAGTTAAAATCCAGAAAGATGCATTTCTCCCAAAGAATATGTAATATGCAGCATTTAAAACCAGAATGTCAAAATTACACTTTTATGCAGTACAGCTATAACATTTTCTAATACAATATAGTTATACTTTTAAAAGCCGGACAGAATATATTTTAAAATCTTGAAAGCGTCAAAGGGCCAAGAGGCCTGTGAAAAAATATCAGATGAATACTTGTGAGCACATGAGAACCCCACAAGTAAGCCGAAGTTACCCTGGGGTATCTGCTGATTCAGAAGAAATAGTTATGAAATAGAACTGCAGTTCTAGTGGCTTCAGAAAGTCAGATGATAAAAGTCTATGCCTATTAAAACCAGGACAAAAATAACATAGTTTCCACGTTAAGCTGAGATCCCATATAAGTCCACTCTCAGTGTAAGCAAGCGCAAACTACAAGCAAGCCAACCCTTGCCTGGACTTGTAGTCCAGCTTTATCTCATCTAGATGGGCCAGGATATCTCAAGCTTTGAACCTGGATTAAACTAGTTCCAATGGCTAGTACCCACTATGCATCTCGTGGAAGCCAACCAATTAAAATCCTCTCTAAAGTAAGATACTATCATCTTAGGTTTCAAAATATTCTTAAAATAATTTAAAAATACAATGCCCAGCATGCAGTCAAAGGTAATCAGTCATACAAGGAAATGAAGTACCATGAGCAATGTCTACAATAAATAATAGACACAGAAACAGACTTACCGAGATGTCAGATGTTTAAATTATCAGCCACAAGCTATAAAATGATAATGCTTTATTATATTAAAGAAACAAATGCCAAATCTGACAATCTGAGCAGGGAATTGGAAACTATCAAGTGACATAGGCAGTTTAAAAAAGAACTAAATAGAAATTCTAGGACTGAAAAATATAGTAATAGAAATTAAAATTAAAATTCCACTGATAGGTTCAATAGAGATTACAACTAAAGAACAATCAGTTAACTGTAGATATGTATGAAAAAAAAAACCCACAATAAAACACAGAAAGACAAAATGAGAGAAAAAATAGTAAGTACAGAAGATGGAAAAGGAGAAGAAAATGTGTAATTGGCCAGACAGATAGAAAACACAAAATAACATGGTAGACTTAGTTTAAATATATCATTAGTTATCGTTAAGGACAAATGAACTAAATATTTTAGTTGAAGGATAAAAATTAGCAAGTTGAATTTAAAAAATACAACTAGATGCTCTTTGTAAGAGACACATTAAAACAAAAGAATAAGAAAGAGTGAAAGTAAAAGGATGGAATGATATACTCTGCAAACACTAAAAAAAAGGGATCTATGTCTATTACCAAATGGGAGGGTGTTGAGGGCATGAGTGAAAAAGAGGAGGGGGTTAAAAAGTACAAATTGGTAGTTACAAAATAGTCATGGAGGTGTAAGTACAGTATAGGGAATATAGTCGATAATATTGTAATAACTATGTATGGTGTCAGATGAGTACTAGATTTATTGAGGTGATCACTTCATAAGTTATATAAATATCTAATCACTATGTTGTACACCTGAAACTAATACAATATTGTATGTCAACTGTAATCTAAAAATTTTTTATTTGTTAAAATAAAGAATCTATGTCACTAAATTGGTATCAGACAAAATAGACTTTAAGGGAGAAAAAAAGCATTACTTGAAATAAAGAAGATCACTTCGTAATGATAAAGGCTCAATTCATCAAGAAGATATAAAAATTTCAATTTTGTGTATATTCCTAATAACAAGAGCTCAAAATATATGACTCACAAATGTGTAGAATAAAAAAAGAAATAGACAATCATTATGGGAGATTTTTAACTCACTACCTTCCTCTTGATAATTGCTAGAACAAGCAAAAAACAAATATATATTAAGTTTATATATATTTATATGTATTTTATGTTACATATGTGTGTGTATTCTCCCTAAAGGTTACATAAAAAACGCTGTACCCAACAACTTCAAAATACACATACTTTTAAAGCACCTGAAACGTTTGTAGAAATTGATCAGATAATGGGTCATAGAGCAAATCTTAATGTCAAAATATTAAGCCATACAGAGAATGTTCTTTGACCTCAAAGCAATTAAGCTAAATTGTAAATTAAGGAATACATTTCTAAATGATCAATAGGTCAAACCAGCAATCATAAAGGACATTATAAAATATTTTTAACAAAGCATACCAAAATTCATCATATACAACTAAAATACTGCTTAAAGAGAAATTTATGGTCTTAAATATGTATATTAGAAAAGAAAGACTGAGTTCATATAGATAGGAGCTAAGTATCTACATGAAAAAGAAAAGGAACAGCAAATTAAACCCAAAGAAAAGAGAAGAAAAGCAATAATAAAGATAAGAGCAGAAATTAATGAACTAGAAAAATGAAGATACAATAGAAGGACTTAAAACCAAAATCTGGCCCTTTGAGAAAACTAATAAAATAAATTATGGTGTATTATACAATGAAATACTACATAGCAATGGGAAGTAAGAAACCAGGGTTGCAAGCAACAACATGATAATTACCAACAATGTTGAGTAAACAGAAGCAAGACACAATAGAACATATAAGTTAGAATTTCATTTATAGAAAGTTTAAACTAAACTTGAACTAAACTAAATATATCATTTAGGGCTGCCTACCCCAGTGATAAAACTATAAAGAACAGCAAGAAAGTAAATATCATAAAAGTGAGGCTCATGGCTACTTTTCATTGTTGAGGAGGGGGTGTGATTGAGAAGGGGGTGCTTCTTGGGTGCTGGCTACCTCCTAGTTTTTGACATGAGTGGCGGTTGCAAGGAACTCACTTTATAATTATTTATTATAATCATTCCTTATACATACATGTTTTATGCACTTTTCTCTATTTGTGCATTACATAGTTGGTAATTCAAAATATTTTTTAACAAAAATATACACACATTTTGTATCAGACATTTTGAGACATTCTGTCTACTAAAGTCCTCTTAGTCATCCAAAATACATTAATTTCATTTTGATTTATCTTACCCATATTGATAAGGCACAGCTTACGTAAATCAAAAATCTTGGGCTCATGAGGTAGATCAATGTTGTTCCTAAAACACATGTATACAAATGATAAATGTTATTAAATGGTAAAAAAAAATACTTTTTTAAAGCAAATTTTACCGGTTAACTTAGAGAAAGTAAAACCCTGCTTAGCGTGAATTTGGTTTGAGAGAGTAGCTCAGTGCTAAATAAAAACACAGCCAGTAGAAAAAATATATGGTTTTGCTCAACAAGTTAAGGGATTCTCAGGACTTTTTTTTTTTTTTTTTTTTTTTTTAAATTCAAAGCAGTCTCTATTTGTCACTGAATGACCGCTAGGGAAAAATTCAACCATATCCCTTTTCTCAAGTCTAGAGATCGAGACAGAGTGGTAAGCAAGCCATTAAACTGCAATATATGCTTTAAAGGAAGTAGCCCAGAGTGGAATGAAAGAACTTAAAAATGGCAGCCAACTCAATCTGAGATAGCAGGAAGGGGCTTTAAGTGGGCCTTACCCCCGAGCGAAACCTAAGGGCCAAGAGGGAGTTGGACTAGAAAGGAGATTTGAGGGTGGAGATAGCTTCCTGGGTTGGGAGAACCATGGCTACAAAGGTCTGGAGAAAAGAAAAAGCATAACTGCAAACAAGAAAACCCAGAGGTTGGGGATAAAGTGCAAAAGTTAGAGAGAGTTAACTTTTAAAGCTTGCAGGAGGAGACCAGGAGGGCTGGGATGTCGGTGGCTCTCACAGATGAGGATCAGGTGCCATTTTGGGGAGGGTGTCAGAAAGGTGACATTAAGGGATGATGATTAAGACAGGCAGGAGGGAAGCAGGAGAGAGTTCCTGGGTGAATAACTGAAACAAGCTCTAGCCCACAGCTGGTGGGCATAGGAGATGTGTATGAAGGCCCCACAGCTGGGAATCCACAGAGGGTACAGTGGCTTTGATGATCCACCTCTCTTCCTTTTGCACTTTAGCTTTCTCTAACTTTGGTACTTTATGTTCTGTAGAGACTATTACCAATTCAGATTCCTCTTTGCAATTCATCAGAGTAGCCCTGATATAGTGTATAGTGGCAGGAATTCCACATCTCTTCCTTCCCTTCCTTCCTTCCTTCCTTCCTTCCTTCCTTCCTTCCTTCCTTCCTTCCTTCCTTCCTTCCTTCCTTCCTTCCATCATTCTTTCCTTCCTTTCTTCCCACCTGCCTGCCTGCCCTCTTTTATGTATTCATGCATTCAAAAGTCAATAAGCATCTGCTATCTTTCAGGTAGTTTACCAGTCACTAGGAATAAAGTGGTCAAAAAAAAAAAGTTAGACAGGATTCTTACTCTTCTGTTATCCAGGGGATAACAGACAGTGAATTAACATCCAGTGTGATGTTTCATGTTAGATGGGGCTAGGTGCTACCCAGTCACCTCACAAGCCAGTCATCAAGGAACCATGGCAGGTCACTTAAGAGGCGCCTTGGAACCCAAAAGGCAGTATAAGGCAATGAGGAAGGGCATCGAAGTTAGACATACCATCTACTGACTCAGGAGAACTACTCAGCTACCCTTTCCAAAGTCAAAAGACCTGTGTCTTGGGTCCTTCACACCTAAAGAGGTCGCAACCCTATGGCTTCTTCCTAGGTACACCTCCATCCTTTACCACATCAGCTATGCCCGAGACATCAGGGATTTGCTCTCCACATCATTCTCCAGCACTGGACAAATTTTCCAGTGACAGAAAATGCACTGAAGAGCAGGGTCTTGGTGTGGTACCACAGGCTGCTCCGGGTGGCCCCTAGGTGGTAGCGAGAACTTCTTGGGAGCCAGCCTCTCACATCTGGAATTCCCTGGAATGTTTCCTAATCTCCCATCTGGTCCAGCCCAGGGAGAGGGCCTGGCCAGGGGTATATTACCTCCCCCTGGCTGATCTCATTTCAAATTCATTCACCAACCATAAGTGGGCCCTTAGGCTCCACCTTGTTCCAACTGCGTCTTTCTTATCCATTACTTTCCTGCCATCCTGACTTCTCCTCTCTCCTGAAATTTTTCCTACCCTTGCTCTGAGCTGGTGGCCTTATTTCCTATGTCACTAAGGACATAAAAGCAGGAGAAGAGGACTTCCTTGAGTTCTCATCACCGCACTTGCTCACTTGCCCACACCTTTGCTCCATGTTCCCTTCTTTTCCCATGGGTGCCTGTTCACACTCCCAGCAAAGCTGATTCCTTACCACACTCTCTCCTCTCCTCTAGAACATCTATTCCTTTTTTTTTTTTAAGCAATATACCCTTATTATATTAAGGTTAAATCAAAAGGAAATATTTCACATAAGACACTAGGACAAATCACTTAAAATATTTATCCTAAGGGTTAAATCTAAGTTTGGAGGTAGAACAGTCACATGGCTTCTGTCAGCAATAAGACAGCTCCAAGGGGTCACCGCGGGGAGACAGGCGAGCCATAGGCTACAGGTGCAGCCCCAGTAAGATGCTTGAGTTGGGGAGCCCAATGGGCCTGGTTGACCTAGAAGTAAAGGGAGTCTCTTGGATCTATTTCAAACCAGCCCTGTAGCAGAGCCTCTGTTTGGCGGTCAATGTCACAGTCAGTCACATTCCTGAGGTCACCCAGAAACAGGGGAGAGCCAGCTATGATATATTTGAGCACAATATCATCTATCAACACAAAAATGCTGTCATCAGACAAATGGGCCATCATGATGAGGGACTTTGTAGCATCCTTCTAAAAGAAAGCCTACTCTTGGACCAAGGGATAGGGAAGCGGACGGGAGGAAACTCTAGTTATGACTGTAACTTGCTATGATCAATAAATGGGCTTCCATTTAGGAGTCCAGATGTTGAAAGTATCCTATTATTCTGACCTCACAAAGGTTGGGGAGAAAGTAGACATTAAAACAATTGCTGAAAGCTTTCAGTTTTCTCATTTTTCATTAAGTCTTAGACTGAATTGGGGCTTTTTGTAACAACCAGGCACATTTTTCTTACATAAATGAGAAGACGTGCCTTGCTTATAGAGGACACTCAATCAACTGTGGCTAATAATATGATCAGTAGTAGTATATATTGTTCTGCTGCATAACACCTATCACAATGAGAACCATCTTTAAAAGTAAAATGTATATTAAAATGTATTACCGAACTGGAAAATAAAACAAAAGATAGTTTTCACGGATGGCTAAAAAGCTTCTATTACACTGGGCTAAAGAGACCATGTACAAGAAAACGAGAAACCAGTCTCTTCTTGGGTACCATTTATCTTTCTGTTAAACATCCTCACAATATAGTGCAGGATGTTTATAGTGAGTTCTGGTTTCATTTAAAATTATTTCTGTTACTTAGTAAAACAGAACAATTTCCCCTCCAGAGAAAAAGGGCATCTGTTTGGCAAATGGAAAGCCGCCATCCGCCATTTTCCCCTTTCTCTTGTTAACAGAACATCAATTTTGTTCAGGAAGACAGCACATCCATAACCCAAGGGGATGGATCACAATGGACATGTCACTTACTCTGATGCCATTTCCCAGATCCCCTGTGGCTAGGATTGACCTCTAACTGTTTTAGCCACTGAGGCGTAAGCAGAAGTCTCCAAATGGCTTCTGGGAAAGATTCTGCTTTCTGAGAAAAGAGGCCAGTGCAAGAGGAGAGCTTGCTTTTGCTGTTCTCCACCCCCACCCTCACCCCTTGCCTTTGAACGTGGCCGTGATGCCCAGAGCTACATGC
Source organism: Eidolon dupreanum (assembly GCA_028627145.1). Lineage (NCBI taxonomy): Eukaryota > Metazoa > Chordata > Mammalia > Chiroptera > Pteropodidae > Eidolon > Eidolon dupreanum. The sequence continues at coordinate 11,499,331 of CM053514.1, read as the reverse complement.
GGCAGCTGCCTTGCAATCATGAATTGACAGTGTTGGAAGCCAAGTGGCTGAGGGTGATGAGGCAGATGCTCAGAACAAGTTGGAGTCTTGATGGCATCACTGAGTTGCTGAACCAACCCCATCTAGAAAACTTCTGGACTTCTGGTTTAGTAAGTAATGAATGTATTAGTTTCAGCCCTTGTCAATCAAGTTTTCTGTTACTTGCAGCCAGAAACATTTCCAACTGATAAGACAGACCTTTAATTACTGGTTCAATGACTGCCTGTATACCCAATATTTAAATTTGATTATTGCTAATATTTATCACATTTGTTTTATCTCTGTGTGTGCATTTTCAGTATATGTTGAAAATAACTGGTAGACCTCGTAACACTTCACCCCTACAGCACATACTCCCTAAAAATAAGCACATTTCCTTCATGACCACGATGCCATTATCCCTTCTAAAAATATTACGAATTCCCTGATATTATCTGAGCTAGTCCTTATTCAGTTTTCCTTATTATCCCCCAAATGTCCTTTTGTGGTTGGAGAAAACTTCCATTTAAATGGTATTGACAGGACTTGGGATTTTGTTTTACCTCTTCTTCTTCTTTTACTAAAAAAAAAAAAAAAGTTTCATTCTCTAACCCATTATGTCCTCATAGCCCAGGAGAGTCCCTGGGAAGATTTGAATAAAGTTTTAGAATTAAGACTGTAACAAATCACCTAAGAGTCTTAGCCACATATTTTTCAAAAGTGTTGTAAGAATTCCCATTGGAAACTTATTTGGAACTGAGCTCCTGGTGTACCGAGGCTCTTCGCAATTAGACAGTGAGGCAAAGGACCATGAACAGCTAGTGTGGAGTAAAGCTTCTCTAGTTTGGGGACCTAACTTTATCCCTCCCCCCGAAAAAGCCTTACACCTTCCACTCCACGATTTACGTGGAAAGATCTGTACAAATGAATAGGAGATGACGTTTTTTACCTATAGTTGTAGTAATTATAATACTATGTATTTGAAATAGTCAACACTCTTTATAAACATAATTAGAGAAAATTAAGATGAACCCACGCTCTGGAAGAGAGAGATGGGACATTTATATTAGTGCAATCAATTTAAATTTTTATAGGATATTATTATATAAAAGGGCAAATGTTGCTTATCTTTGCTTTTTAAAAAAAATTCCTATTTTACTTCATTAAAACCACGATGCTCAGAGGAACTGCTCAATTTCAGGTCGATGGCGTGAATGCAGCAGCATCACCTCCACGGAGGCAAAGTGCCCCTTCATCCACAGAGCCTCTTAGAGCAATGTCTAAGGAGAGACTTACCCAAACGACTCTTCTCACTTTTCATTCGCCTGATGCTTACGGTTTCATCTTGTTTTTCTTCATTTCCAAAGTTTTCGGTGTCATTTAATTTCCCCACCATTACTACATGCTAGGAGAAAAAGATTCCAAATAATAAAAAGTGCATTTACACTACTGACCTATGGTGATAAACTGGAAGAACTCAATGTGAGTTAACTTCATTCCAATTGGGTTCCTCTAAAAGCATTAATATTTCATTTATTTCAACCACAGAAAGTTAATTGTATAATCTATTATCAGGGCTTTCTTGCATATGAATAAAGTCAGAGCAATTGCTGTTGACAGATAGAAGCCTATTATTAATGCTCAAAACCCATTATTTTGGGGGAAACATTCAGCCAGCTATAATCAGAGACACAAAATTTTCACACACCAAAAATGGTTAAAGATATGTTTTGACTAAATTATCTGTGTTGCCATTCAACCCAGGAACAACGGTGTAAGTAATTTGTCCTTTTTTAGCATATTATTTTTCCAACTTTAATTTTTCAAAAGGGCAAATTTAATTACGCTTGGTGTAACTAATGCAAGTCATAAATAAAAGCTTCGTTACGTTTTCACGAACATATATCCCCAAGAAGCAGATGCTTGCTTCTGCTAATGACTATTTTACTTCTAAACAGAGTTAAAAGAAGGAATTTCTAAAACTTTAACATTTTGCTTACCAATCATGGACAGCAGGAAGGTTTGCAGCTTTCACTAGACTCCCAGAGGCCATATAGGAAGTTGAATTACAAAGCAGTGCATCTGAACCACGCGCGGGCATTGCTACCATGGACTGCTTTGTGCGGAAAGTGCTGGGGGTGCAATGTTTCCTGAGCGCTGTAGAGAGAGAGGCCAGCAGTTTCTGCCACCGTTGACCTCCCAGCACAATATGCTCTGGCGGGGGCCCTTCTGGGCCTGTAGGTTGCTGCCCTGGGAGAAGCAGACACATCACCTCTCTTGTTTCAGCTTGGACAAGGACAAGAGATGTCCAAATGTCCCTGTCATGAAAACCCGGGCCATGTGCAAAGACTTGTTAAGATTCTTAAGTTTTATTTTGTGCTTTGAAAGATGTCGGAAATTGCTTAGAGGCAAACAGGGACTGGCTCTCTGCAGAGTTAGGAAGCAAACACGACCTCAGGTTGCATTCATCTTCAGAGAGTGCCCTCTTAGGCAGTGGGTCCCCAGGCCTTTCTGGGACAAGGCTGCCCAGCATCTTGCTCTTTCTTCCTCCAGGCTTTAAGGCACTGATGCTCACCCACACTGCCTCATTCCTTCAGCACACTAGCCTGCCCAGGGCCCTGAACACATGACACCAGCTAAAGCTTAATAACAAGCAAAAGTTGTGGGCTGGTCCTCCAGGGCGATTGGCCTTCTTTCCAAAAGTAATGCCGACCTAACCGAAAGGATTCCATTTTCTTATGGGAATTTCAAGAATCAGTATTTTCTCTCAGGCGGAGGAGGGTAAGACTGGGGATGTTTTCAGTTCTTTGGTTCGTAACATAACGGATAACATTTAGTGGCAGCTGTGGCCCAACAAAATCTATTTTCTTCTGCCACAAAACCTTAGAGCACTGAGTAAAAAAGGTTTGCGGCCCTGATTCATTTCAGTAATGACCTAAAATATTTCTCTCAAACAGGCTCAGATTCTTGAGCCTGCCTCCATGTTTAGTCCATACATGTTGTTTGCAGTTAACGGCAGAGTTAGGTGAGAAATCTAAGATAACAAGGCTTTACTTTATAAATGTTCTACCAAAGAAAGCCAAAAAAATATCTTGAATGCATTCAATGTGACACATTCCAGATAAATTATTTAAATTTTCCTGCAAATGCTTCAGCTTAAAATAAATGACTCTGTTTGCAGGAATGTGTGTGGTATCACATACATATCAAAGCTCCTCACCCATCTTAAGTGCTGTAGTCCTGGTGATAGGAAGCCGAGCAGAGAGTCTCGCAGGGCGGTGGGGTATGACATATGCCCCATGAGGACAGGGGCCATGTCTGTCATATTCACCACCCTGTCTCAGGTCCCAGGCACAGGGCCAGGCACAGAGCAGGCACTCGAGATGAGCCCATTTGCTGTATTTACAAGTGTCTGAATATAGCAATAGCACTAGATCCTGAGCTTGGGGGTCGAAGAATCAAAATGACATGTCCCCACTTCATCTTTGATGTATGCACACGGAAGAAAGAAGCAGGTGTTCTTTTAAAAAGGAAAATGTTCACAAAGTATATGGAAATATGAACGCAACTTTAAAATTGCAGGTGGTTTCCCTCAGCAGGATTTGGCAGAAGTGAAAAAAAAAGCCAATTTAGCACGCTCTAGGCAGAAACTTGATGGTACTTCGGAATAGAAGAAATTTTACAGTTCTTCATCAAATGGCATACACACAAATATTATATTGCACTAGAGATGCATACATATACATAAATATACACACATAGTATATGCATACATATGTACATAAGTATATGTGCATATATTTAGTCAAAAATTCTAGTGATTTACCTCAAACTTTCTGTGATAAATCAGAGATACTTTGGTCATGAAAAGAGAAATAATGAAATCATTCTCAAATTTTGGACAGAAGTTGAGGTCAGGGAGAAAACTGTTTCCTATTTAGCATAAGACAAACAGCTTCCTAAAAAGTAACTTCTCTACCAAAAAAAAAAAAAAAAACACAAAAAACTATAAAACTCTTTTCAAAATTTACCACTTTATGCTGTCCATACCTATAAGGAACAAAACTAACATATCCAAAGTCAATATTAAAAGAAGAGGAAAGAATGATTCAATAGCCCCTCGGAAGCCAGCCCTTCTCTCTTTCAAAAGATGTTTCTTAGTGTTGTTCTTGTTTATTTATTGCTATTGTTCTAAGTAAGAGGAACTGGTAATTGAGACATCGTTGCAAGGCTTATATGATAGCAGATGGGTTCTTACTCTACATGGGAGAATATTCTCCCCTCACCGTGCACTGCCTGATGGAATTATACAGTTGATTTAGTAACCCAGAGGCAATTGAAACCTGGAGTTAACGGACTCAGTGGAGCACAACCAGGAAGCAGTGGGAACTGGATTAGACAGAATTCTCCAAAGACACGCACGTTCTAGTTTAGACTGGTTGTGTTTTCCACCCTATGTGCACTTCATACACCGACACTGGTGACCAGCGTTTCTCCGAGCACGAGAAATGCTCACACCTGTGCCCAAGCATGGACCCGAGTCAGACTGCCTGGGTTCAAATCCAGGCTCCTCCCCTCACCAACCATGTGGCTGCAGTCAGGTTCATTGATTTCTTCAGGCCTCAGTTTCTCACCTCTAAAATGGGGATAATAATAGTAATTATCTCACAGAGTGGTTATGAAGCTTAAAACTAGAATGATAATGAAAGAAGGTGCTTAAAAGAAGTGTTTGGGTGTAGAGTTAGTGCTCGAAAAAGAGCATAGCTATTGTCACTTATTATTAGCAATATATATATATATATATATATATATATATATATATATATATTCCATTATCGTCATTATTATATTCAAGGAGTTTGGCCTGACCTGAGGTAAAAGTCTGAAATGGCAATTATTGTGAGGGAGAAGACAAGGCATAGTTCTGTGGAATATAAAATTAAACCCACAAACCCTCTCTCTTTTCCCTCCATGCCAAACCATCACCCCTAAAACTTTGGTATTAATGTGAGCATTTGACATGAATCAAGGTGACAAACTGAGCTCTCTAAACATGAGCCACAGTGATAGGAACGAAGCCATCAGAGTGACACAAAGTGTAACAAGAAAATGTAGTTTTATGGCTTTACATTAATTCTTAAATAATTAATGTATAAATGGATCCTTCTCATAAAAATTCAAACAATACAGATAAGAACAAACTTTCCTTTGTCCACTATTGTCAATTCTATAGGCCTCCACAGAGGTGGTACTTTTACCAGGGTGGAATGCATCCTTCAGACCTTGTCCATAGAAAATATACACTATTCATTTTGGTTCACATAAATGGACTCATACTCTATGCGCTATTTGGCAACCGCCTTTTTCATTTAATAATGTCTGGAGATATTTCTGTGTTAGCTTATATGAATTCTACCTTATTCCTTCTTTTCAATGTGTGTCTGTTCCTAATAACCAAATGGATTGGTCTGGTGAGAGTCTGTCCCTTGCACATTCCGGAAGCAGTTGCTCTGTGGGAGAAATGTCACTAGCTTGAGAGTCTGGAGATTTGTGCTTTGTTTCTAACACTTCTAATTGGAAGTGAGACCTTGAGAGAATCATTAAGGCACTCTGAACATCAGTTCCCTTATCTATTTAATTAGAGAATTAGATTACCTGGTTTCTAGGCTCAATACAGCTACTGTAATCAGTGTTTTAGGTATTAAGACAGAAAGACTATCTCTTCCGACTATCGGAACAAGGAAAGTTGCATGAGTGGGCTAAAGCCAAGGATTTCTCAAGAGGTTCTCCCTGCTAATAGACATATGCTTTCCACAAAGTTAGGTCCATTCATAAACTAGAGTCTGATTTACCTCATTCTTTTAATGTACACATAATATTCAATAGTATGTGGGCTTTATTTAATGTCAAGAGAGTCAAGATATTTTTAAATAGTCACAGATACACAATTTCTTCTGGCAGAAGTTGCTTGAAAATAATTGCATCTGGGGTGTTTATTAGGGATGGACTTAGGGTGTTGGAGGGTAGATTTGGAGAAGTAAGTGCTAAAAGGGAGGGATTTGACTGCCCTAAAAACAGTTTATTCAATTATTTGTTCAACATTTATTGAATGCCCACTATTTCCTGTGGTGAAGATATTAAAGAACCAAGACAGTTAGACTTTGTGCTTCTAAAATCTTAGCCATTGTCTGTTCTCCACTGAAAGAGTGTTTGCATTATGGAATACTTCTATTGCTCCCACATTCATCGCTGAGCTACTTAATGACTGGACAGTTCAGATGAAGTCTTGAAGAGCTGCCTGTCAGTATGTCCTTTTAATGAGGTTCCATTTGACCTCACCATTAATGTTTTATTCAGTAGAGGAGAGAGGGGTGGTTGACAATAACCACTTTACTACTATTATCAGTGTTTTTAGAATATATTTTTTAAAATTATTGTTACTGACACCAAAAAGTCATCTTCTTTCAACAGAAAACTGGAAGCTATTATGGCGTGGATGAGCGATGATAAGGTTTGGAGTGTGTGGGGAGGTTGAATGTGAGGGTTGCAGTGTTGGATGAGTGGAGAGAGAGACCTTGCAAACCTTCACTACCTTCTCCCCTTTACCCACCAAAATGTAACAGGTTGTAAAGACCTAGAGAGCCCATAGCATGACCTGCCCCACACTCCCTGGTGCCAAGCCCTCAGAGAAGCTAATTTCCACTCTTTTGCTCCACACCCCCACATTCTATTAGACCACTTCACACCCCCAACCATGCTCAGAGCTCCAAGTTTGCAGAGCTCCAAGGCTGAGGGGCTCCTGAACTTATTTCTCACTTCACTCCTAGGATCAACCTAATTTATGAAAATAGAGATGCAAGCACAGAACCTCCAAACCCCTGGTTCTTTAGTAGACTAAGGAGGTCAATCCTTAGCCTCCAGCCCTTGGACTCTCTGCTTGCCTGCATCAAGGATATAGTCAAGTGGGGGCTGGAATAAACCCTAGTTTTCTTTCACAGGATGCTAAACATAAATCCATGAAGGGCTAAGCAAATCTTCCCTTCCCCCATCTCCTGCCACCATCCTCCAGCCTCCCCATACTCAACACAAGTTTAGAGCCTACAAAGATCAAGGCTAGTGGTCTTAGGTAAAACTGTGATATAGTCTCATTGGTTTTTTGCAGCCCCTTTCCCTGCAGTGGCTTCCCCCATGCCATCTCATTGTTCCTGGATGCCAAGTGTCCTGATTCTAGGGTTCCTCACTGCAGGAGAACCCACCCAGCCTCACCAATCATCAGGGTCCTTGTTAATGGTCTGGACCACAAAGAAAAGGATAGGGTGAATGCACACATCATCTTTTCTCAGTCCTGGGAACAGGTAGGTGCCTGCCCTATACCTCCGGAAGGAGTGATTTCGTTTAAAAGGTCCCTGGAGACAACAATGTTTTTAAAACTCTCTTTAGTGGTATATTTCACACACTATCAGGTGAAAGGAGGTTGGAGTTTTTTAGGTGGTAAGTCTTCTATGAAGCATCTCAAATCTTTCCACGTTGCCCTGCTAATAATGGAAATTCATTATTCTATAAATTTCCCTAATATCTCTTTTCACTCTCAAAACCTGAGGGCTGAAATCAGGGAATAAAATTGCCATATGCCTACAATTCAGCAAGAAAGAACAGACTATGAATTATTGATTATCTTTTACATGAACTGAAAACAAATTTAATTACCAGTAAATTAAAATCGTACTATATGGACACTTTAGTAAAAATACTCTGGACTTTTAAAAGCCATCATTAACTACCATGTCTCATTGGGTTGATATTCTCAAAAATATTCCCCCTAGATTGCTTGTGTACACATATACTCCTCTTCTGATAAATCATTCCGTTTATAGTAATTCTATATCAGAGAAAGCTTTAACTATCTTAATCCTGAAATTTCCCTTCTGAATAAAAATATTCAAATTATCAAAAACAAATTTCATTTAGATAGAGTTAAAAATGCATGTGCATAATTTAATAATTTCTTTAGAATAATAATTCTATTGTGACTAAGAGCATACTAGGTATGATGGAAAGATAAATATGTAAAATTGAATAAAAGGTCTTGTTTTCATTCATTCTTACCCTTTCCTCAGTATCAGGGTCTGTTAAAATTTAGTTCTATTTGAGGCATTAATATGCAAATTATCTTTTTCAAAAAATCTCCAGACGTATTGGCAAAAATTACAGAAATGGAAATGGTATGTAAATAGTCCAGGGGAAAGACCTAACAGAGAGCTGCATCCCACCCACCGGTTGGGTCATCCCACTGGGAGGCCAGACCTTTGAATCCCAGGACATGTGGGCCTCCTCGCGGTAATACCTTTCTTCACACTTTTTGTTCCTTGTGTGAAATGCTTTTTTTCTCCTAACTGCTATGTGATATTCAGACATTCTTATCATTTTTTTCCCTTGCATAAATCTTATTTTGCCCCCAAAAGAGGCAAACAACCCTGAAAAGTTCTAAAAGCATCATTCTCACATTGCAAGTTATCGTATTTCATCTGTTGGAGTCCATTCATCACTTCTCATCTAGTTGTCGTAATTTAATTTTCCACCCTTTAGATCTCTCGTGTACAGTGCTATTTCTCTAAACAGTAACATGGAGGAAATGGTGTAGGGCAGAGACAGCACTGAACCTCAGCAAAGCAGAGAGGCTGTTTTTATTGTTGCAATTTCCTTCTGTTTTACATACTGTGATATCCACTAGATCAGCTCTGATGTTAATATTGCATTTGAAATGAAAAAGATTCCAAGTTCTTCAAAATTTGCATTCTCGAAAGCTGTCTTCATGAATTTCTATATTTTAAAAACAATCTTCTCAAAACTAAGGTCATATTTAAATCGGCTTTGCAAATTCCAGCAAGAGACTGACTCCATATCACTTGAGGATCTATTCTGCCGGCTTCCCTTGCTTCCCCCTAGCCAGAAAGACAAACCATTGAAAAATTCTGTATAGTTACTTTTTTAAAATAATGTTTAGGTATTCAACATACAGCTAGCTAGGCTCCCTGGGAGTTATGGTACAGAAAGAAAAAGGAACAAAATGATACAATGCCAAGAACTAGAGTGGAAAATTTATAAATTGAATATGACTCTGAAGCTATGGAACGAAGGAAACATTAATGGGCCGACTGCAATTCTGGTTTAGTTATTTCGGAACTAATCCTGAATTAATTTGTTCAGTTCACCCCTACAGGGCTGTTTTAAGGACACATGGTTCACAGTTGCATGAATTCCTTTGATATGATAATTAAGCAGCAAGGCTAAAGCTACAGCTGTCAAGCAAACCAACAGCCCAGGAAGAGCTGGGTTGAGGATCAGGTCTGAGTCTCAACTCTAACAATACAAGTCATGTGATTTTAGATATTTCATGCTTCGTGGCTGAGACTCAGCTTCCTCATCCATAACAATGGAAGAATTTTCCTTGACTACCTCCTTGAAAGGTTAAGGCAATGTACTAAGATAACGTCTGTGGATGCATTTATTAAACTGTAAATCATCATGAGGCTGGGCAACCTGTCTCTCTGCACACACAAGGCACTGATGAGATAGAAAATACAGTCTCTGCCCTAGAGAATTTATAATTCAACCATCACTAACAAAATTGCTGCAAATTCTCATTAGACAAGAAAGTAGGAAATGTACTTTGAAAATCACAGGTCTGGTTTTCACAATCTAAACATTTTTTTATTTAATTAAACTTTGCAAAAGCCAATTCTCTTATTTCCTAATTAAGCATATTTTCCCAAGTATATTCACATTATACTAAAACATATTACATGAAAGATACCAAAAATGCTACTTAGGCTTTTAAAAACAAAATTATAAGCAAAATTGTTTATGACACCTACCTTTTTTTTTTTAATGCTAAAGGAAACAATCCAATGGCATAAATTAAACTTTTCCTGTTTTGCTTTGTTTTTGTTTTAATTATGATTGTCTCCTTTATGGCAAAATAATTTCATTGGGAGAAATTCTTATCTGCTAGAATAAAATTGAGCTTATCTCTTATAAAATTTTATTTTTGCAGTTGGAAAATAGACACTCCTAAGCATTCATTCATTATTCATTCACTCACTAATAGATCATAATTGTTATCTACCATAGGCCAGTTTTATACAAACTTCCAATATTTATTCTAAAGGGCACTCCTACCCCAAATAAACAACAAAATAAGGATGAGAGATATAGGGGCAACAAACACTAAAAGCTAGACTTAGTGTCATTCTTTGAAAGGGATAAGTTTCTTTAGTTAGTAAAATAAATTACTGATAACATTAAAGTAACAAAAAGAGAATTGTGATAAAATGTACTAAGGTTAAAATTTTGGCAAACTGGATTAGATAAGACTAATTACTGAGGCAGACACTGACTGTTTACCTTATTTTCACTCTCCTTCTTAACTAACAAAACCAATTTATTTAGGGAGTAGGTAGAGACCCTTCTATCTCAGTGTAGATGTATTATTTTCCTCCATTTCCAGAATATTAATCTTAATTTGTCTAACACAGTCTCTACCTGCAGACAATGATTGCTATAAAGGTAGTGATAAGACTCAGTTTTACCCAAAGAGATGTAAATAGACATCTGCTAGGTGGGTTTCCAGGATAGTTTTTGACCTACTATATTAAAAAGACAGCCTCTGCTTAGGGATATATATTTTAATTCCTGGAGCAACCATTAAAAATAATAACATAAAGAGGTATAGCTAAAACGCCAATGGATAAATGAAAATGGAATGCTAAGAGAAAAAATTTTAAGCAAAAAAGAGAGAACAGAAGAATAAAAAACAGAAGGTACAAATGATGAGATGGTAGAGCTAAATTCAGCTATATCAATTATATCAGATTAATGATCAAAATACATAATTTAAAATGCAAATATTATCAGAGTAGATAAAAAAGCAAGACCAACTCTATACTCCCTATAACAGGCATACTTTAAGCAAAAAAATACAAACAGGTTTGAAAGAAATGGAATTTTAAAAATTCTATGAATTCTAAAACAATGTTTAAGCAACCCAGATGAAATCAAGAAAAAGGAAAACAGACGAAAACAGAAGGAACTAATAGAAAAAAATAGAACGACAGATTTAAGCCTCAACATATCAATAATTACATTAAATGTAAATAGTGTAAATACGTCAATTAGAAGACAGATTGGCAGAGTGGATAAAAGAACATGACCCAACTATAGTCTGTCTATAGCTGGTATGAACCACTGGATAAAGACTAGGAATGCTGCTAAACATCCCACAATGCACAGGACAGCTCTTACCTCTTCAACAAAGAATTATTGGAGCAAAAATTTAAGAGGTGCTAAGGATAAGAAACCTTGAACTACAGTAATCAAGACAGTTTGCTATTGGAAAGCTGATAGATATATAGACCAATAGAACAGAATACAGTCCAGAAATAGATACATACATATATGGTTAACCGGTCTGAATAGTGCCAAGGTGATTCAATGGGAAAAAAAAATCTTTTCAACAAATGATGGTGGAACAATTGTATATCTATACAGGGGAAAATAAATATCAACTCTTTCTTAAAATCATACACAAAAATTAAGTGAAACTGTATCACATTATGTTAGACATAAATGAATGTATAACCTAAAACTATAAAGTTTCTAAAAGAAAACAAAGGAGAAAAATCTTTATGAGTTTTTCTTTATGGATCTTTATGGATCACGGGTTAAAAAATTTCTTAGGTAAAAACACTAAAATATGGATTATAAAAGGAAAAATGATAGATTGTACTTTGACAACCAAATATATATATAAATGGCTAAAAAGCAAACAAAAAGATGCTCACTATCATTAGTCACTAGAGAAATGCAAATTAAAACCATAATAACATATTACTTCACACATACTAGAATGGCTAGAATTAAAAAAAAGATAGACAATAACAAGTGTTGGTAAGGAGATGAAGAAATTGCAACCCTCATATACTACTGGAGGGTGTGAAAAATGGTGCAGCCACTGTAGAAATTTGATGATTCCACAAAAGTTTAAATATAGAGTTATCACACAACCCAGAAATATTACTTTGCTATAGTCTGAATGCTATATCTCTGTCTCCCAAATTAATATGTTGAAATCTTAATGGTCAAAGTGGTAATATTAGGAGATGGGGCCTTTGGGAGGAGGCTCTACTCTCTTGAATGAGATTAGTGTTATTATAAAACAGATGCTACAGAGCTCCCTAGTCTCTTCTGCCATGTGAGGACACAATGAGAAGTCTGTGACTCTGAAGAGGGCCCCTTGCCTGACCATACTGGAACCCCGGTATCAATGGCATTTTGTTATAGCAACCCAAAAGACTAAGATACACTCCTAGGTATATATCCGAGAGAAGTTAAAACATAAGTCCACATAAAAACTATACACATGTTCATATCAGCTTTATTTGTAATATCCCTAAACTGAAAACAACCCAAATGTCTATCAGTAGGTGAATGAGTAAACAAATTGTAGTATATACTTACATTGAAATACTATTTAGCTATCATAACTACAAAATATCTACAAAAATGACAAACTATTGATTTCTGCAATAATATGAATGACTCTCTAAAAAATTATGCTAAACGAAATATGCCAGACCAAAAAAAGTATGTACTTTATGATTCCATTTATATAATTCTGAAAAATGGAAACCAATTTTCAGTTGCAGTAAGCAGATGAGTGATTGCCTAAGGATAGAATTAGAGGATAGGACAGATTCTAAAAAGGCACAAGAAAACTTGTTAGTTTTTGTTTAAAGGGAAAAAAAATGAAGTAGAACAACATAGCAACAAAGCAATATTTAAGATTATGTAGAGATAGAATAATGTGAATGCAGAGAAATTGATCAAAATAAGAAATGTGATTTGACTAAACTTCCTTTTAAAGATAAATATCTGAATTAAAAAGAAATCCAACAAATCTGATGTTTTGAAAGAGCATCTTAAAAAACAAAATATATAAAAGAGCTAAAAATCAGGATCATCTAAATTATAATCAATACAAATTTCTTCAATACAAGAAAAGTAAGGATTACTATCATGATAGTGAGTAGACTTCTTAGCAGAGGGAATATGAAGTAAACAAGCTCCTTATATGATTGCATAAGATTTATTAAAAAGTAACCATATTTTGGGAAACAATATGACTGGGAAATGCACAAAGCAGAAATTCGACACAGCATGTAATTAGGTCACAACAAAAGTACATCTTGACAACAGTAGAACTTAAAAGTGTCCACACAGAAGTATATTTCTATATGCTTTTCTAATATTTAGCTAAATTACAAAATAACACAACATACAAATACATTATGTCAAAATTTACATTTACAGAAAATTGTACTGTTTTAGAGGTTTCTAATTCAAAGAGAAAAAAAAAGAAACATTTGCTGGGTTACTACTTTAGTTTGAGAAAAAGCAAACTAAATGGCAAGCCAAGAGAAAATAGAAAAGGGGAAATAATAGAACAAAGAATAAACATATATTAAGGAGAAAAAAATTAATAACACCAATAGCTGATTCTACAAAAATATATTAATAGGGAATCTATTAGTTCAAATAATAAAAAGGAAAAAGAAAATACCAATTAGTAGAATTAATTGCTGCATAACAAATATTTGTTGAAGGACAAATGAAAGAAAAAAGATTACAAATATGAGAGTAAAAATAGTAGAAATATAATTTATATGTGTAATATATGTAAAGTGAATATATCCAAATGTTAGTAATTGTTGATTCTAGGAATCAACATTTCTGTAATATTTAAAACTTTTTGTTATAATATATTGGGGAAAAAATTAGGAGAATATAACTTTCTTATATTCTAACAAATGTTATTACTACCTAGAAGTAGACAGCTACTAAAATTCTAAAAATACAATGTTAAAGCTGATAAAATGAGAACAAGAAAATAAGTAACATGGTAAAACCAATAAAATAGAAAATGTAAAAATTATCAAATCCTGAAGAAAATTTAGTCATTGAAACTGTAAAAGAATTTATCTTTGGAACCCCATAGTGCTTATTGCTGGAATGCAAAGTAAAACAGAGCATAATTCATCATACTTTCAAGAGGAAAAAGATATAAATCACATCTTAAATAATAGCGTTAAAGAAAATTTTCCAAAAAGTAAAAAAATACTATAATCTCATAAATCTTTATTTTATATAATTCTTTCTAGTCTTTTCCCAAATGCTTACATATTTTTACATGGCATTATGCATTCTGGTTTTTCACATAGGACATCAAATATGTTTCATTTCCATATGTTATTTAATACAAATTAAATATTTTAGTTGTAGATGATTTCTTTAACATAATTAATAATTTTACCATATAATAGAAGGGATTTATTTATAGGAAAATACAAAACTTTAATAGAGGGGAAAAAAGATAAATTCATTAAGACATATGCCTTGTTTCTACCTGAGAAGACTCAATAAAATATTAATATGTTTACAAAGTTAGATTAAATTACATACCAGTTAGTTCCCAGCCCACTCTCTTGATAAATAAATAGCGAAATTTATCTGGAAAATTATTTTCAAGACTCAAATGGTGCCATTATTTGGTGATGATGACAACAACGATGACGAATAGGCATAGTAGTGACAGCAACATCATCATCATAATCTTAATGCTGGAACCCTTTCTCCCAGAATGACAGATACTCACTGACTCTGATCAATTAATGTTTTCATCTCCACTGACTCTTTAATTCGGAAGAGAGAATTCACATGTCAGTGTAAACAAGAAGTAGCGTGGGGTAGAAATAACTCAAGAAGAGGTGTGGGATTTATTTTTTAATACCTCAAAAGCTGATGTATTAACTCTGAAAGTAATTAATTCCAAATAGGTTACTATTAAACATGAAAAACTATTTTAAAAGCTAAAAAAAAAAAATAATAACTGGCATATTTTTCTTAGCTATGGAAGAACGATACATGACAAAATGAAGATCATTTTCAGATACACATAAAAAATAAAACTTTCATAAGAGTATATAAGAAAAGTGATAAAAGAGAGAAATATGTAATAAACTGTTGATAAAAGTTTACACGCATTCCCAGTACCCAGCACAGTACCAGCATGGAGCAGATGTCTCATGCATGTGTGTATGGATCAAATAAACTACGTATGGACACAAATAACTAAAATAAAGGGGAAAGAAACCAGACTAGAAAATACGCACAAATGAAGTATAATTCAGTGAAAAATATGTAAGGCCATTATTAGGCATCAGCAAGGAATATCAAGCGATGTCTATTTAATATTTAATATCTTTATTAACCTGAAAAGACCAGTTTTCCTTTAATATGCAAAATGAGGGTAAGACTGCTACAATAAAAATTATTTACCAAAGAAGCATTTGTATAATTACAGGATTAGGAGCTCTAAAATATAATGTGTAAAATGTTACTAAAATGGAAAAATTTTCATATTTTAAACTCATAAGCAGATTTGTTTTAGCTATCCAATTACTTTAGGAAATAAAATAAATCATTACATTTCTCTGCTATTTTTCTGGCCAATTAATTTTAGTTAACTTCTAGTAAGAAAGTATTTTAAGAATATGTTTATTCTTTCTGACGTATGTTTAATAAAAAAAAACCTGCAAAAATTCACAAAAATTATGTTGTCCTCATTAATTCATGTTAATGTTTGTTTTATTATGCTAATGTAGCAACTCTATTAGAGTTTATCTGTTTGGACTTCTACATTTTGAGTACCTAGGTTTTAGTTTAATCAAAGCCAGCAGCAGATAACATCTCATGAAAAGGCAAAAGTGATAACCATGTAAATTGCTCAATTATATGGGTTTTGGCTTCAGGAACAGAGAAGAATTTCATAACCTTTTGGCTTTGTGTGATAGCATCTGTGAACAATTACTGAAATTGGATCTTAGTGGTTGCCATTAATTTGGTGGCTATTTAGAAGCTCTTAACCCTAGAAGATATCAGGTAAACAGGGTTCTCGTAAATAGGAGCAGCAATATGTAGGTTAATTTGTTTTTCTGTCTTTGTCTCATTTGTTAATTTTAATCACAACCAATCGCTCTGGTAATAAAAGTTCTGTTTGGTTTTATTTTTATATGAGATAATCTCTGATCATTAGTCTTGATGTTTTAAAAGAAAATTTTAGCAATGTCTTTGGCAGCAGGATAATTTACCCCTAAAATAGTTCCTAGATAGAAATCATTTATTTTTCTCATATCTACATTAAAATCCAACTTCTCTGTCCCTTTCTCTCACACACATATGTGCACACATATACACATCACCACTACCACTACAAACAACAATAACAATAAAAATAAGCCTCAGAGGGAAGGATGGGAAATCAGTATCCATAGTCACAATATATTGCCTAAAATGTCCAGTTTTTAACAAAAAAAAAATTATGAGACACGCAAAGAAACAGAAAAGTGTGGGCCATATCTAGGACAAAATAAAATGCCTGTGAGAGGACTCAGATGTCAGATTAACAGACAAAGACTTCAAAGTATCCATTATAAATCTATTGAAAGAACTCAAGGAAATCATACATAAAGAACTAAAGGAATTTATAAGGACAATGTCTCAGCAAATAGAGAATATTGGGGGAGGCAAAAAAATGGTGTAGATGATAGAGGCTCTGTTCATCCCTCTGGCAACCAAATCAAAGTTGTGACAGAAACAAGGAGCAGCAGCAAGGAAAATCACCTGGGATGAACAAACCATACAACTATGAAGAAATCCAAGAAATCACACTGCAATGGCAGAAGGTAAGATGGGGCAAGGACGCGGGGCCGCCAGTCTCAAGCAGCTGAGTCAGATAGAGGCTGCGGCTGCGGCAGACGCCTCTTAAAGGGGCTGCGTCCACAAGCAGACTTTTGCAGTAAAGGACCTGTTTGCTCTGAGCACCAGTGTCAATTCACTGCACATAGGGGGCACCAGGGACTTACAGGGAGACATTGTCAGAATGAAGGCCCAGGAAAGGCTCACTCTGTACAGAAGAGCCGGCAGTATCCATTGTTCCCTGTTGAGCCCTCCCCACTCTCAGTGCACGGACACAGCGCCGCCATAGCCTAGACAGCATCAAACTGGATAACAGAGGTCGCTCCTCCCAGAGGATTCCTTGAAATCCCGCCTTCCCCAACTCACAGCCCCACCCAAGCCACATCCAGGTATATCCTCAGCGAGTCAGGTGCTCCTTTCTGAGCAGCACCTAGACTCATCCTGGAGCCAGCTGGCCTCAGTTTCTGGTGTGGCCTTTTGAGGCAACTATAAGCACAGCATCTGCGGATTGCTTTCTGCATCTTAACAGGTAGCCCTGGAGGGGTAGAGGCTTGGGCTAAATTTGGCCTGCAGCTGAACCCCTCTCAGGATTGTGCCACTGGACACCTACTTCACAAATCCACACTGATAAGATCAGGAGACTTAGGAGCTTTGCTTAGTACATAGAAAAAGACATGGAAAGGCAGCCAAAAGGAGAAGACAAAGAAGCAGAAACCACATGAGAGAACAGAACAGAAATCCAGATATAATGGCGTCAAGTAACCTAACAGATGCAGAGTTCAAAACACTGGTTATAAAGATGCTCAATAAAGTTTTGGGAAGTGTAGATAAATTCAGTGGAACTTCAACAAAGAGATAAAAAACATAAAAATAGAAATGGAAATTATAAAAGGGAACCAGTTTGAAATGAAGAACACATTATTCGAGATGAGAAGTATATTAAATGGAATAAACAAAGTGAATAAAGAAAAGGATCAAATGACCTATCTAGAGGACAGGAAAGCCAAAGACACCCAATCACAGTGGTAAGACAAAAAGATGCTAAGACTATAAATGTAATTTAAAGAGTATATGGGACACTATTAAGAGTCCAAATATCTGTCTGATCGGCGTACCTGAAGAAAATCAAGATGTTGAACAGCCGTTTGAAGAAATAATGATGGAAAACTTCCCTAACCTGAAGGAAATGGACAAAAAAAACAGGAAGCTCAGAGAATCTCAAAACCAGGGATTCAAAGAGGCCCACACCAAGACACATAATTAAAATGCCAAAGGTTAAATACAAAGAAAGAATATTAAAAACAGCAAGAGAAAAACAGATAGTTACCTATAAGGGAACACCCATAAGATTGGCAGCTGATCTCTCAAAAGAAACTATGTCGGACGGAAGGGCTTGACACAAAATATTCGACATGATGAAGACCCAGGATCTACAAACAAGAATGTTTTATCTAACAAAGCTATCATTTAGAGTTGAAGGACAGATAAAGAGCTTCCCAGACAAAAATAAGCTAAAGGAATTTATCACCACCAAGCCTGTATAACAGGAAATGTTGAAGGGACTTCTTTAAGAAAACATGTATCAAAAACAGGAATAAAGAATGGTAACAATTACATTCCTATCAATAAGTACCTCAAATGGAAAAGAAT
Organism: Eidolon dupreanum; assembly: GCA_028627145.1. Taxonomy (NCBI): domain Eukaryota; kingdom Metazoa; phylum Chordata; class Mammalia; order Chiroptera; family Pteropodidae; genus Eidolon; species Eidolon dupreanum. Next base: position 11,480,851 of record CM053514.1, on the reverse strand, counting down.
TAAGTGCTCCAACCAAAAGACAGAGTGGCTGAATGGATAAGAAAACAAGACCCCTATACAGGCTGCCTACAAGAGACTCACTTCGGATTAAAAGACACACACAGACTAAAAGGAAGGGGATGAAAAAAGATATTGCTTTGATGGACCTAGAGGGTATTTAAGTCAGACAGAGAAAGATAAACACTACATGATTCCACTTATATGCAGAATCTAAGGAATAAAAAGAACTAATCAAAAACAGACTCACAAATGTAATAGACAATTTGGTGACGGACAGAGGAGAGGTGGTGTTGGGGGGCTGGGAGAATGGGGCGAAAGGCTAAAGAAGTACAAATGTAGCTGATGGATGGTTAGGGGGGATGGGGAGTATGGCATAGGGAATGCAGATAGCATTAATACATTGGCTAAGCGACGGAGGGTCAGGGGAGGGAGAGAGCAACTGGGGGGGGATCGTTTTACGAACTATATAGATGTCGAACCAATGTACTGTATACTTGAAACTAATTAAAATAAATATTTTTTTAAAAATAGAGAATATCAATAGATAGAAATGATTTAAAAAAAAAAAAAAGAACCAAGTGGAAATTCTAGAGTTGAAAAGTACAATCACTGAAATGAAAATTTATTAGGGGGCCTCAATGATTGATCTGAATTTTTGGAAGAAAGAATCAGCAAATTTGAAGATACGTTGATAGAGATTACACAATCAGAAGACAAAAATAGGATGAAGAAAAATAAAGAGTCTCAAAGAAATACAGACACATTTAAGTATACTTTTAAGTAATGACGGTACCTGAATGAGACCAAAAAAAAAAAATGAAAAAAGCAGAAAAATATATTTGAAGTAATAATGGCTAAAAATGTCCCAAATATGTTGATAAAACACTCTATACATCCAAGAAGCAGAATAAACTCCAAGTAGGATAAATGCAGAGGTACAAACTCTCCTATATGATTATAATGGTGTCAATATATTAACTCTGAAAGTAATTCCAAAAAGGTTACAATTAAACGAAGAACTAATGAAGAGTACCAAAATGGTAAATAGGAAGTTAAATATAGCAAATGCTATATACTTTCTGTCCTTCTTTCCTCAGCTTCTTTAATAGAAATAATATTACATCAGTTAATATCTATAATAAGTATTGTTATAAATATTATTATAACATATAAAGATTTAGTATGTATAATAATAATTATACAAAAAGGAGGAAGAGAGAATTGAGTAACATTTCTATATCTCAATGGAATTAGGTTAGTACAAACCTGAAACTGATTCTGATCAGTTAATATGTATATGGTGAGCTCTAGAGCAGCCACTAATAAAAACTCAAAAGGTTATAGTGAAAAAAAAATAGCTAAAAAGAACTGCATGAGAAAAGATGAGTATGAATATAGGGTTGAATAATGACCCCCCACACCTCCCAATTCATATCCACCTGGAATCTAAGAATGTAATCTTATTTGGAAATAGGGTCTTTAGAGATACAGTCAAGTTGAAGTCATACTACATTAGGACGAACCTTAAATCCAATAAGTGGTATTTTTATAAGACCATGTGATGCAGCCATAAGCCAAAACCTCAGGGAGCCACCAGAATTTAAGAAGCAGCATGGAAAGGTCTTTCCCTAGAACCTTCGAATGGGACACAATCCTCCTGACACCTTGATTTCAGACTTTTAACTTCCAGAACTGTGAGAGAATACATTTCTGTTGTTTTAAGTTACAGAATTGGTGGTTATAATAACATCTCTAGGAAGTTAATACACCAACCTGGAATTACTAGGATATATTTTTGTTATCTTCTGCCTCCTTGTTATATCCATTATTGAAAGTGGGATATTGAAGAAAGTTTCAACTATTATTCAATTGTCAATTTCTCCCTTCAATTCTTTCAATTTTTGCTTCATGTATTTTGGGGCTTTGTTAGTGCATGTATGTTTAAAATCATTATATTTTCATGTTGGATTAACCTTTTTATCATTATAAAATGCTTCTCTTTATCTCTAGTAACATTTTTTGTTCAGAGTCTAATGGTTTTATATTAGTATAACCATTCTGGCTCTCTTATGGTTGCTATTTGCATGGTATATATTTTTGGATCCTTTTATTTTTAACCTATCTGTGTCTTTGAATCTAAAGCATATCTTCTGTAATCATCATATAGTTTGATTTTTTTATCCAGTCTAACAATTGCTCTCTTGATTGTTTAATCCATTCTCTGTTCTGCTTAAACATATATATGGAGTTCTTAATTTTAGGTTTTACATCTTTCAATTCTAGAATTTTGAATTAATTTAAAAAATATTCTGGTTCTCATGAAATATTCCATCTTGACTTATTAATCAAAGCTATTTTTAAGTCCACCTCTGATAACACTAATAACTGGGTCATCAGTGGATCTGGTTTTATTGCCTTTTTGTTCATGGTTCTGCTCTTTGGCATTCCTTGTAATTTTTTACTTAATGCTAGACATTGTGTATGATACACCATACAGTCCGGATGTCTTCTTTAGACAGAGAGGGAAAACCCTATTCCCTGGTAAGTAGAGTGGTGACAAGCAGATCACATTAATCCAATATATAATTCAGTGGATATAAAACAAGTTGTAATTTATATAACGTTTAATTTACTGATTCTCTGCTGTTCCTAGGATGTAGCTCTCAGAGTTTTTAAATGAGATTCTGAGGTATGTGCCAAGGCCTCTCCCTTGATAGGTCCCGAAATCCAGTTTTTTGCTTCTTCAATGCCAGGATGCAATAAATATTTTTTAAAAATACCTTTGCTTTGGCTTTCAGCAGGTTTCTGCCCTGCCCCCTCTCCCTCCTTTAAACATTTCCGCTCTGAGCAGTCCAAGAGTTCAGCAAATATTTGAGGAGGGAAACCAGCAGACTGTCAGGTTCACTTCTCTTAATCTTCCTGCTTTATTTGGATTAGGTTTCTCAAGTGCTGGTTGGTTCGGTGACCCTAAATTTTTGTCTTTCCAGTCCCGTGTGGTTGCTATAATTTGTTTCTTGGCAGTAACTCTCTGCCTGGATCTTCTACTCAGATTTGTGTCAAAAACTGGCAAATTACATAAAGAAAGAAGTTGCTTACTTCTGTGGTTACCTTCTGTGTTCAGAGTCCCCAAGACAACTCTCAAGTTCAGCGATTCAGTAGAAGTACTCACAGGATTCAGAATACAGACCTACTCATGGCTTTGATTTATTACATCGAAACAATACAAAGCAAAATCAGCAAAGGGAAAAAGTGCATGAGATGAAATCCTTCAGAAACCAGGCACAAGCTTTCAAGAATCCTTTCCCTGTGGAATCACACATGATGTGCTTAATTTCTCCGTTACTGAATTGTGACAACGTATGTGAAATGTGGTTTACCACAGACACTCATTAGAGACTTAATGCTCAGGGTTTGTATTGGGAGCAGGTCATATGGGCAGGCACTTTCTGCATAGCACATATTATAATTGCAGACTCCAGAGAGAAAGCGGGGGTTCAGCATAAACTATGTTTGTATAAACAATTTACACATAGTAAACTATCTTATCGGCTAGGAAATGGTGGGAACATTCCTGTAATCCAAGTTCCCATTTGCCTGCCGAAGGTCAACCTTGTAAGCAGGGCTTTCTAAGGACAGTGTCTCAGGACTGCTATTAACTCTTTTCTGCCCACCTTTCTGGGATTTTGGCTCTCAGCGTCCTATTTGCCTAAAAGTTCTTCAATGGCTTCAGAGTTTTAAAATCTTTTATTCATTGTTGCTAGTTGTTCTCAGTGAGTTTTGCTGTGCTGTAGAAGTGTCTGGTTATGTTTTTCTTCTCTGCTGCACATTTTATTTGAAAAACTATAGAACTTAAGGCCTAAGATGGTGCTTTTTTTTTCCTCCATGGAATATTTCTTTATTACCAGGCACACAGGGCATTACTTTTATCTAATCAGGAATTGGAATGATTTCAGGCTATGCTGAATTTAGTGTGTGTGTACGGGGTGGGGAGGTGTACCTTCAATTAACTTTTATTTCTTTGGTGGAACTTTGGGGTCTTGAATCAAAGCATGGGAGTTTTCAAGACTTCTGCCATGACTTGGCAGACACTAGTTAGTATCTAATTTTTGTCCTCCTAGCCTCTCAGGAAAATGCACTGTTTATCCCCTGAATGTTTCTCCTAGAATCAGCCTATACCTCCATAAAAAGTAGCCCATGTTGGGCTTGCTTCTCTAAATTGTCATATTAAAAAAAAATTGTTTTTAGATTATCTACTTGTCCATGTAAGTTTTGATATTAATTACCAAGTCTGCCATTCCTGGAAGTGGCATTCCCCCTCTACCTTATTTTCTTACATTACAAGTTAGATGCAGTATTTTGAAGAAAATCCTGATGGTGAATAGGATGCTGAGCATTGCACACAGAAACATGACATACAAGGAAGGCAAATTTAAATCCAGATTCACACTAACTGTCTATTCTATGAGGACAAATAGCTGCCTCTCCATTAAAAGAGATTTAAAATAATAAACCTGTCACTAAGCAACTCTTTGGTCACCTTAGGCATGGTATCTTAGGGGCGGTCACTCCTGCTAGGAGTGGCAGTAATCAGGGTAGCCGTGATGAAAGGAGGGCCATATTGTATTGCATAGCCACTTTGTTCATAAGCTGATTGAACAAGAACTGGGATATCAAAAAGAGATCTACTGCCATCCTTAGAATCATCTTGACCATCTGATTATTTAGTAGGTCTTTTACAATGGGACCTTTGTTTAGTATTTATGTGGGAAAACAATTATTCTTATAATCTGAGCTCATTTTGAGAAGTCCAATCATACATTTAGCTCCCAAATTTTTTCACTTATCCTCCAAGCTTATTATATCCATGTCCTCCACAATCTGGCCAACCATGTGTCATTTGATCTGTATCTTGGAATATCTCACTTTCTGTGCAGAGCAGACAAGAAATGCTGCTCTGATTTATTTTCACTGTAGAGTTCCTTTCCTTACTGTTCTCCACAACCACTGTTGAGTGGGGTTGTAGTGCCACAGTCAACTTCTAGCTAGTACTAGCATATTGTGTTATATTGCTTGTATAACCAGACTCATTTTTTTTTTCTCCTAAGTGAACTGGGGAAAAAATATTCTCTCCTATTATAATAGCTCATGGGTTTGTTTGTTTGTTTGTTTGCTTATTTTCTCCTTCTTTCAAATATATCCTGCCTCATTAAATTTAACTTGGTGGGATATATATGAATATTGAAACAAGATTCTACACTAGTCTGTAGAATTAGAACAGAAGAGGAAGTATTGTTCCATAGGGTTATATTTCCAGAGATTTGTAGAAAAAAATGTTAGTAAAAATTGTAAAGCACAGGAGGCAAGACAGCTGTAGAAGCATCTTCACTAAATAGAGTAAAATTTTTAAGATAAATGCACTAAAAACCTTCATTAGGTAGTGGTGGATTTGAGATTTAAAAAAAGTTAAATGTACTTGTAGTTTCTATAAAAGTAAGCAAGAAAGCATGAAGTGGAATGTGTAGTGTTGAAGTCAAGTCTTTCCTACTTTATGTTCTATGAGTCTATATATCACTAATGTGCATCACGCATACACAGAAGAGAATATGAAAGAAAATAAGAAAAAAAATAAATCTCAGACACTAGCCCAGAAAGTTTTTCATGCTATGCATTTAAGTTTAAAAAAATGATATATCATAATATACTTCTCAAAAAACTTTTATGTACATACATTTTAAAGAACCAAAGTAGTCCAGTTTTACAACTTCCATCTTCATCTCCATGTAGATGTACATTAGAGAATCAAAGGAATTTCAAAGGCATCCCTTGAATGGAAGAGGATTGGTATCTCCTATGCTGTCACCTATTTCTTGGATTGGATTCATATCCTATCTAGTCAAACAAATCTTTATTCACTAGCATGTATTAGGTATCATTGTAACTTCCACAGTGCAATGGTCCAGTGAAGGAGACAGATATGTGAAAAGATAATCACAGTACAATGTGATGAGGATTGTATTAAAACACGTAACAAGTGTGAACCAAGTGTGATAGAGATCAAGAAGCTTTAGAAAAAAATCTTTGAGTTTATCAGTAGAACCCTAAGAAGTCACAAATGATATATCAATATGCTGTATTTGTAATGTTGTCTTATAATCTTTGAACAGAGAGAGACAAACAGAGCTGAAACCATCAGTGTCAATATGGCTTAGATAAGACTGTATGTAGCCCATCTATGTCAACATGACTTAGCTTAGTTCCAGAAAACCTTTGCCCTGGAAAGATAAGATTGTAAACAAAACAAAAAGCAAAGAAAAAACAATCTCTAATTTTTTTTTTGTTGCATAAGGAAGATCCTACAGGATGGAGACAGTAATCTGCTTACTTGGGCAAACAGCCAGCTAATCAAACAGCAGTTTACTTATCAAGGTTCTTCCAGGCCTGTGCTTGCTGTCTCCACCAATCCTAGACCATTTAATTCACTTTGCCAAATCCAGTCAGTTCCCTGTCTTCACAGACATGCCTTAAACTATGTGAACAAGGATCCCAAAGGTCTACAAAAATCCAATTTTCTGGTTATGAGACACAGCTAAGTGTTTCAAAGCGGTTTACTCTTTTACTGCAGTTTTAGTTCTTAGTTGCTTTATTAACAGGTTGTCTGATGATATTTGGAAGAATTCAAAAATAACAAAGTTTTTTTTCCCCTCCCAAAGGATTAATTTAATTGCCGTATACCATACAGTAAGTCATTTTTCTATATCAGGCCAATTCATCTTTCACTAACAGGTCTATGTTGCTGATGTTAATTTATGTTAATTTGCTTTTTCTTGGGGAGGCCTCATTTAGAATACAAAATCTCTTCAAGAAGTTTGTCCTTTCTGTAACAACTTACTGTCCATTGATGGATGAATAGATAATGAAAATGTGGTATAAAAGAAGGAAAAAGAAGGAAAATTTGACATTTGTGGTAACATGGACAGACCTTGAGGGCATTATGCAAAGTAAAGTAAGTCAGAGGCAGGGGAGGGTATGTGGACAAATTGGGTAAGGGTTCAAAATGTACAAACTTCCAGTTATAAAATAAATACATCTAGAGATGTAAAGTTCTCATAAGAGGAAAAAAAAAAACGTTGTAACTATGTAGGGTAATGGATATTAACTAGACTCATTGTGGTGATCATTTTACGATATATACAAATATCAAATCATTATGTTGTACACCTGAAATTAATATAGCGTTATTATGTTAATTATACCTCTGTCATTAATTAATTATAAAAAGAACGTATCTTTTCTAACTACAAATCACTACCAGAGACATAAAGATAACCAATTTATTGTTGTCAATCACTAAGCCAAATGTAAGAATCCATGATATTCATGCTTCACTCACAGTGATTCTGATTCAGGTAGATTAGCACAAGGCTCAGGAATCTCTCTTTTAAAAAGCACTAGTTTTTCCTAATTCAAGCTTTCTTTAGGTCACACTTAGAGAAATATATATATATTTACAAATATATATAACTATATTACACATATATACACACCTGTATTAAATGTTCCACATACTTCTTATAATAATGGGATCACACTCTATATATTGTTCTATGATAAGCTTTTCAAGGAACATTATATAATCTTTCTGAATAATCATATACAGATCTGTGTTGTTTTTAACGGCTACATTATATTCCACTATAGGCATGTACCATATTTTATCTCGTTCTCTATTAATGGTCATGTAGATTCTTTCTCTCTTTTTTTTGCTACTATAAGCAATGCTGCAATGAATAACTTTAAATATATCTGTGCTAACATTTCTATAGAATATAGAGAATGGAAAAGTACAGAAGAATAGAATTGCTAGGTCAGAGTGAATGTGCACTTCAAAGTTTGATAGATCCTGCTGAATTGCTCATCAATTTAGTTGTACCAATTTGCAGTCCTACCAATGATCTGAGATGAATGACTTCCCCACATCTATACAAATACTAGTAACAATATTTTTAATCCATTATGTAGGATCTACTTAGTATCTTCTTTTGCCAAGTGATATAAAAGGAAAGAGGCATCGTAATACCTGTATCTAAGCCCTAGCTTTGCCACCCAGTGGCTAGGTGACCTTGGACAAGTTGCCTGCCCTGCTGAGAGCTTCAGTTTCCTCTTTTGTAAAATGGGAATTAAACTCACTTTATATGATTGTTTTGAAGAGTAAATGAGATTAAAATTTTAATCATAAATATTAGCTATTACTACCACCACAATAACAATGCAAAGAAAATTACCATATGACTAGAATTATTTGTAAAAGTCTTTCTTAATAATTATAAAATAATTATGTTGGTATTACCAACATCAGATTCTACTAGGTGACTCAACTTTTTACTGGGATTACTTAAGTCACTAGAAGAGAGTCTATATTCCATAGGGCCAACGTGCTGCTTACAAAATCACTGCTCTGATTCTCTACAAATACTCTTCTAATAGTAGTTCAGAAAATACTTCCTAAATTACTTAGCTCCTTAGATGAAATGGAATTATCCAATATATAATCAACTACATACCAGGATTTTAATTTCAAGTTTATAAGAGGGTCTTGTTTCTAAGCACATACAGTAATGCAATTCAAGTAATTCCATGGAGATTTCTTAGAGCCAATAAATGAAATTCTAAAATTTTACTGTAACATAATACATTAGAGACCTTTAGCTTTCATTCTTTCCCAAAACTAACATCGACCTCATTCATTCATTAAATGTCTCAATACCTACCATGTACACAAGTCCTATGCTAGGTACTAGGGGCATAAAATCTGCACTCAAGAGATAAAGACTCATATTAAAAATAAACAGGCAAAGCATTATCTAAATTTACCTGTGCTTCTGGTATGACAAATAGTCAGCCAATGGTGCAAGACCCACGGAGCTCATCTTTCTCTGGATGGACACTAAGGGACTCCTCACACTTCTCATCCCTCAGCCATGTAAAACATAAAGCCAGGAATGAGATGTCATTGTCCTATGGCTTACTCTCAAAAGCTCTCAATGGCTCAACTCACCTAAGTTTTCCTCCTTTATTTTCTTCCTCCACATCACGACTTTTGTAATTTTTATAACAATTTTTTAATGAGTAAAATGATCTGGAAAAAATTTTTTTCAGTTTTTATTTCAGTGAAACAAGAGACAACACTGCTGTATAAAGTATTGCATATGGAGAACATTTACACAAATATACAAAACTTCAAAACCTAAACTGTAGTTTATTTCCATAACCTTGAAAAGGTCGAGAGTACATAAAAATATCCAAAGTCATAGTTTATTCTTTAGGAATGTAAACTCTAGAAATACAATTAGAAACATGTATACTTACTAGGAAAAAGTTAGTATCACTACATGATTAGAAGTAAAGATAAGAAGTATCCAATAAACTCTACTTAAGAGAAAGCAACAGTGTGTGAAATAAGATCTTGAGTTTACTAGTAGAAACTTCATATCAAGACACAGGTAGGAACTCTACTATACAAAAACAAAAACATCTTCCAAAAATATTCACTGCTAGTCTCTTTAGATATGCACAAGTTACAAAGTACAAAAGACGACATATTTATGTTCTCTAATGAAGAGTTTAACAATATTAAATAGAAATGTGAATAATTCAAATTCTTGAGTATAATTTTTCTAAGTGACAAATCTAAAAGTACAAATTCATGCTAATTAAAGGACTAGAGTTTCTATTTTTCATCCAAAGATTGGGAAGTCATTATACAATCATTTCTATCTATAATGCTTAGTTTAAGTACTCATCAAATTATTTCTTTTGTTTAAATGGCTTTTAAAAAATATTTTTGTTACATTTTTTAACTACATATTTCCTTGATGTGCTTCCTTTTAATAAAGTATAGATTTATTGTGCCTATAAACTCAAATGTTAAACAGCCTATTTTAAATATTGGTTTAAAAGTATGCCTCAGAGTACATTTTTTCTATAATTTAAATTTAAAGGTTTAAGACTTCAATTTTATTCTTTCAAAATAGGCAAAAATTCCTTAAAACTGGGATTTTTATCTATTTTGGTTTAAAAAATATATTTCCCTTTAATTCAACATTTTGTTTTTAAATGAGTAATGTCTGCTAAGCAGTTGCATCAAAATTGAAAAGGGCCATAAAATATTGCTTTTTCAAAATGAACTCTGTCATTTAAGGACTGAGAATTTCTACTCTGCAAGTCTACAGGGCTGCCTTAAAAACTTCATTGGTGGTGTACAAGGGATCCCAGGGCGCTCACTTGCCCTGGGCCCTCTGGGAAAAGTCTACTTTCTCTCTCTCCTCAATTAGATTCCAAAAGGCCAATGCTGGGAACCAGCTTCACTAGAATACCCCAGGTATTTCGGTATTTGAACAGTGGGAAGTTAGGTAATTTCAAGAATCTTTAGAAGTTCAAAATGTGGAATGGAGCTACAATTTCTGCTCAGATCCTCTGAGTGATGGGGTGCAAGACCCCAGTTTTGTGGAGAATCCTTCTCATGATAAAAAGGTATTATTCTGGATATAGAGGAAGTCTGTGACCAAAATGGTCATATCAGCATCTCCATGAGAAAATGACCTACAAAAGCCACTCCAACTTCCAAATTTCGAAAGGTTAGTAGGAAGAGAATAGTAGGGATAATTACGATTATTACCATATTTAGTATTATCCAATATTTATAATAGCTATACAAAGTTTCAAATGTATAAATAGTACCAAATGTACTATAAAAGAATTCTACTGTTACTATAACTCCACACTCCAGAAAATTATCTGGTGGAAATTAATTGGAGCAGAAATTCATAACCACACCATTGAATAAGCCTTCAGTTTTTTAAAGAATGTACACATGCAAATTTGTTGTTCATTCTATAAAAATGTAATACCCCTTTCATATTTAAAATTGTAAACACCTACAGCTCTGATTCCATTTATGTTTAACAAGAAAAATATAAAATGTTACATTTTTATTGTAAAAATAAATGAGAATTATTAAAATTTAGAATTAGAGGACTTAAGAAATGTCACTGACGTTATTAAAAATTAATTCACCATTAAAAACAATGAAGATTATAATGATCTAGTATCTAACATATCTGATCCAGAGTTGTGAGACCACTGAGAATTCTAAATATTAAATAAGTGATTTGTTTGCACTGTGATGTTGTCTTCTCAAACTTTAACATACAGAAAAATCACTTGAGGATTTTGTTAAAATGCAGATTTTGACTCAGTAGATCTGGAGTGACTTTGAAATTCTGCATTTTTAACAAGATGCCAGGTGATGGCAATGCTATTTACCAGTTCTCATACCCTATAATTGTCAACGACCTAGAATAATACCAAACTCAGTTTCCATTATAGCTGTTGAAAATTAAAATCTGATCTCTCATTTATGCCAGCTAATGTTTCCTTAAACTTATTCTACAATGTTTCCTAAGCACCTTAACTTGCTTTAAATGCCAACCTTTTAAAATTAGTTCTTAAGACTATTAATACAGTTAGTACCTAGGGAAAATTCTTTGTTAAAGAATTGCTAACAGACAATAGGAAATTCACAGTGGCATTTTACAAACATTTTAAATTGTATACAGGATTCTTATTAAATTAATACTATATCAACTTTCACTGTCTAGTTGTCTTATTTTGTTTTTATTATAATTTATGCCAATACATCTTATTATGTTACTAGAACTACAAAAACAAAATTTGCTTATGTTAAAAATCATATCTATTCAGGGTTAATGAATGAAAATAAATTCATGCCTTTTGAATAATTAGATTGAAAAACGGTAGCCAAACCAGTTATAGTCAGAACTGCATTCATACTGTAAATGTGTTAGCACTCTTTAAGACACACACATTTTTCACATACTTGAGCTCTGCATAAGCAGGTACATGAAAAAAAAAAAAACTAGCATTTTCTCTGTGTCGCCACAGCTAGGGACCATGAATAAGGAAACCACTGTGTACCAACAGTAAGAGACCAAGTGGACCACTCCCTAAGCCTTCTTTCCCAGTCATCTTACTTTCATCCTCAGCCATACTTCCTCTCTCTGGCTCTGAATTATTACTTAAGTATTCCTGATTTACAGGGAACCTCAACCATAGCTGAACTAGCAAATACCAAACATTTATGTCCATCTAGAGGTCATACAGTTCTCTATAGTTACATACACGTTTGTTTAGCTTTCGCCATATTGCCTTTTTTATTTTTATTTTTGGTTGGGGGTAACTACATTGATTATTCTTTCTATCATAACAAGAGCATTTAAAATAGGCCTGTTCACAAAATAAGAAACACATTTATTTTTTTTTCATATTTTATCATTTTAAATTTAAGAACACAACATAAACAACCCTAAATTAGTTAATATGTAAATGTCCTTTGTCCATATTTCACTCTTAATTTTTTCATGATATTCTATAGATGAAAAATTTACCTAATTTCCTTCATTTGAAGACAAACAATATGATTGACACTGGCATCTTGAGCGCTGTTGCAAGATTTACGGTTTCCAGGAATCTTCAGTGATGTGTACTCGGAATTACAGAAACCCAAACTAGCTAGGATTTCCAAGTCAAGCAGCAGGGTAAGTCGGCTTTATGGTCCATTACATCTTAGAAATTAAAAGAAATTTTCACCTGCTACATCCAGATCCAACACCTCAAAACAACACATCCTCCAGCAACTTGATTTTTGATATAAAAATGTTCCAAAGACAGGAACAGAAATCCTTCTGCCCATGCCTGGAATCACATAATAGTCTAGGTACTGAGTTACCAGGCATTTTCCAGTGTTTTATATAAATTGTTCTACTAATCTTAAAGATGGTCTGGTTACAAACATTCTTATCAGGCATTTTTCATACACATCATTTTTGTCTTATCACACGCCTGTTTTTCAAACTGGCTTGCCAAATGGCCAGCTGTAGAATTCCTGGAGTTGTACCTCTCTCCCTCATCCTCCAAAAACTGTTCCCATTCATGGAGATTTACTTTTTACTCTGAAGGCTAAACATACATCTACCAAAATAAGAGTCACTGGGGGAAGATAAAACCACCTCACATGAGAGGTAACCAATCTGACTAGACAACCTGTTAAAATGTGTTGTCACACTAAACATCTTAGGTCAACAGAAACAAAGAAAAAAAAAGACTCAAATTGCGGGGGAAGAAAACACAACCAAGTAATAACAAAACCATATTTCAGCTTACTGCAACCTAAACCTTATTCCCTTCATAAAGTCAAGATAGCCTTCACAATTTAAGACATCGGGGCTCCTGTCAGGAACAGGGATGAAAGACCCTGGGCACTTTCATAAAGAAGCAAAGTCATATTTCCAGATTCACTGGTTATGTGAGAAAATGCTTATAAATTAATCTGTGGACAAAGTAATGCTAATACTAGGAGGTCTCTGCTGACCTGATTGATGCTTCACTGGAAGTTCAGTCCTTTCAGAAACGTAAATAAGCTTTTCTTCTTGGAGACTACAAGCGGAAAACCTATTGGCATCTGTTCCAGTCCCACAGCCAACAGCAGATGCTGGGTTATGTGGGACTGTGACACCACTGACTTGTTCAAAGGATTTACTAAATACAGTTGCAGCAGTCTTAGCCAAACCATGGCTACTAGGCTTGGGCAGAGACTGGCTGGTCGTCAGCGTAAGTCTCTTCAAGGAGAGAAGCTCAAGATTCTCACTTTGGGCTCTCTGAGTTTGTTTTCGAGCAAAGTGATCTTTGCAAGACTCCCCTGTGGTTTCTTTTTCTTTTCCTCCAGTTTTGCTTCCTCCTGATCGTCTCTGAGTCTTTCCTACACCTGTCTTGTTACTAGAATTGTGACTACTATTTGATAAACCTGACTGGCTGGTATTAGATGCAGCCCTGGAATAAAATCCCTCGTCAACTTCAGATATGTCCATCAGTTCTTCTTGACCTGTTAATTCTGCATTTCCTAAACAAAGAAATAATAAAGATTAATTAACATTAAGTACCTTCAGTAATTCTTTTTTCATGATTAATAACAAATCAATTATACTTTAAATAAATTAAACTTTAGCATAATTAGGTAAAGCAACAGATTACAGACCAAAATCTAAGGATAAATCAAAACATTTATTAAATGTCAAAAAAGTTCATTGTATTAAATAACAGTAATTTAGAGTGTATTAAACAAAAAGCATGCCATAAACCACACCCCATAGTGTTTTTAGAAAGAGTTCTCTTACTATTCATGCAAAAGATCAGAAACAATTAGGAAAAACACCACACAGTAAAACCAGGGGCAAACTCTCCCCCAGCAACAAAGCAGTAGAAAAATCAAAGCTCTTACCAATGAACTTTTTAAAAAAATGGTATTAAAATATTTTAAAGATTTTTTTAAAGGTTGTATTCTACATTCTAAATTATTTTTTAAAGGTTGTATTCTACATTCTAAATTATTTTACAAAGATGAAAAAATACACCACAAGTATTACAAGCTCAAATTTGTTAAAATTCTAGATACATTATCCTTCATATAAAAGATGACAAATATATGAAGATGAAAAAATGTTTGATCTCAAAACATTAGCAGAAATTTTGGAAGCAATTTTCTGCCTCAATTGTCATAATTTACTCAGAGACAATATAGGTTCGACCATTCCAAAGAGCATTAAGAGTCATCGAGAAATTATGGTGCATAATTCATGCATTTTGATTATTAGATGACATGCAAAATTTCTGTGACTGTGCAACTGTTGCTTAAAACATGCAGCAGTGGCCCTTTGCCATGAGATACCTTGGAGTGCAGCTATAAAGTGCTGTGCTAAAACTGCACTCTGCCAGGTGAGTTTATTCCATCCTCCATCATTTTTCTTACAGATTTTTGCCTCCTGATCTCTGGCAAGCCTTTGCTTTCAGTTCTAGGATCTGTGGCTGTTTCCTGCACACCCTGTAAATGCTGAGCATCAATCTCTCCTAGTGTTCTGCCTTTTTCCCCATTCCCGGTTCTCTCTCCGGCCACATTTGTGACACTAATCTCAGGAATGACAAGGATGCCCAATTCAGTAGTATCATTATTGTTGTCAGGTTGCTCTAGAATTGAAGATGATAAGACAAAAGGATGGCTGAAAACAAAACAAAATAAATATGCAAAACAACAAAAACAAAAGATCTGAAACAAAAATTGGATGGCTGAATGTTATGAATTAAGCCTAATATTTGCACTGTAGAAATTTTCATCATTTAGAATACTGACAGCACTGGACACAACAGGGTCATATTCTTTAGTTGTAAATGACAATGAAAAAACCCACAGAGCATCAACTCATGTTCTGCATTTTTTCACACACATAATTGACATGGACTATGAAACAAATTTTTTATAAATCAAAATAGGATTTCTATTGTTTTTAAGATAATATTGTGACCACTTGAACTCATGTAAAGCCTCAGGCACATGTTCAAGGATGTACAGCTAAAATTCTAGCTTGTGTTGACAAGAGGAACTAAGCCACTTAGGCCTTAGGAATTCCTCGCTGTACATTTAAACTCTACCTTTTTATTAGATTGCACTGAGACTGACTTAATAAACCACGATATTGAAAAATGCTTATTTATTTTCGATATCATGGTTAATAATGCTATTAGTATAGTTTTTGTCTCACACACCATCTTATATATTAGAGAATATTAATGTATATAATTAAATAGCCTACTCCTTTGGACTCATACTAATTCCCTAAATTTAGTCTAGCTTGTAACAATTCATTACTAAACTGGAGAAAAATAAAAATGGATTCAGAAAAACAAATTGTCTGTTGGTCCTTTATTCTGAAAATGGCCAGGTAATCAAAATGAAGAAATGAACCTCCTGATTAGTTAATACTTGAAAACAATCTATTCTGTATCTTAAATCACAAAGGCATGCTTTTATTTAAAGCTGTCAAGGAAATACCTATAATAAATGGGAAAAAAATAACATGACTATCTCTACCATGGGCCAGTAATGAAAGCTGAAGTTCAAAACAACATAAGACAATGCAAAACAGTATACATTCTTAAAAAATGTAGACCACAAATCTGCTTGAGGAAATTACCTATTACTTTCAAATGTTTTTCATGACAGGATTATCAAGCTCTCGTTAATGGTGCTAACACATGTGAAACAGTAACAGGTAGTGAAAGAATGGAGGCCAGAGCTACATATTCTTGTGGGTCCCAAACTTTGTGGCACATTGGTATTATCAGGGCATCTTTAAGAACTACTGATGCCTGGCTCTCATCCTAGACCTTAGACGTTCTGATTTAATTATAATGAGGTATGACCTGGGCACAGGGAATTTTAAAAGCTCCCAGGTAACTAATATGCAGTGAAGTTTGAGAACCATTGCTCTATTCTGATTCTTTTAAATGTTCAAAACTTAAAACAAAAGTTTTTATGGATGCCCTGGTTACCCCATACCCAGCAGCAATATGCACTTCTGGAGGTCCTCAAATCATCATGCTGCCCTGAGGTGGTGGACCACTGTTTGGATATAATAATTTCCCACTTACTTAGTGCTTCAGAAAAATTTGACTGCAGGCTCTCTCAATGAAATTTTTGTTTCCTAGACAGGCCAAAGGTAAGGTAGTATCACACTGCAACTTCTGAGTGCCCCTCTAACAGAGGTTTAATGAGACTAGAAAGTTCCAAGCAAGCCTATTCCCCATTGCTAACAGCTGTCTTCAAAGTGAAAGCAAGTAAAATCTTAGTGAGGTAAACGCTAGAGGCCACTGCAACTGAAAGTTAAACCACCATGGCACTGTTGGGTGACAATTAACAGCTGTCCATTTATACTGTAGAATCAGTTTCGCAGATATATTAAAGGGACCATCAGTCCAAAAAAAAATTATAAACTGTAGAAATTATCTAGACATAACAAAGTCAATGAATATTAGGACTTAACAAAATTTTAAAAGGTAAACGTAGGTGGCCTAACAGAATAGAAAATACTATTACTTACAGTGAATGGCAATAAGTAGTTTTTTTTTTAAGAGTGTTCACATATATTACTCAATCATATGCTCAAAACGATGTGTTAGTTAGCTTCTGAAACAGGCAATTTGACTCCCATTTACAGGCAAGGAAACTGAGGTTCAGAAAGAGCTGCACAACCATTCAGTGGGGAGCTAAAAGGTACAATCTTTTGACTTCAAATGTTCATTCTAATATACTATAAATTCTAACTCCTCAATTTATTAAAGCCAGTATGAGTTAAAAGTCTTCTGACATCCTTCGATTGGGTTTAACGTATTTGCTTAGCTTCCTGGTCATTTCATAGAAAGCGAATAATTTACTTTGACTGAATAGAGAGCAAGAGCAAATAGAAGTCTCTAAGAAAACCTAAATAAATCATAACTCTCAAGGTTAGTTTTTTTAATTGCATTTATTTTTAAAAAGATGCCAGTGAAAATTATTAATTTAAAATGGTGTTACAGTGATGAAAATTTAGAAATTTGCAAGAAAAACTAGAAAATATCAAGAATAATAATATAAAGCAGCACTAGGCAATTAGGCTGTAAATCACATTTACTGGGATAGTTGTGAAGATCTATAGCCCAATAAGCAATAATATTAATCATTTTTAAATATGAAATTTAAAAGTAGAAAAATAAAATCATGTGTTTTTCCACAAGTACAAATCTTTGACTAATTAATATATGCATGTTACTCAAAAATGGTAAAAATGGCAACATTTTTAACATCTCATTAAAGGAAATTCATAAAAAGAAAAGCATGAAATTCTGTACAGAGTTCAAAAGAACAAAAATACAATTCTCAGCAAAATTACAGAATAAAGATAATTCTGTAACTCAAACAAATATTTGTTACATGATCTTGCTCTCCATTATTTCTCCAACTTCTTCTCCTATACAACTCTGTGACCCAATCCCCCTACATACATCTTCTTACTGGTCTTACTGTTCTCTTGGTCTGGAATGCTCTTTCCCATATAACTATATGGCTTACCTCTTCACTTCTGTAAGGTTTTTTCTCAAAAATTTTCTTCTCAGTGAAGCCCTCCCTGATTATCCCATCAATATCTCCCGTATTTCATATACCTTCTTCCCTACTTTGCTGCTGCTTCTTAGCACTTAATCACTTTCTACAACACTCACTTACAATTATTTATTTATCTTGTATACTAGATGTAAGTTCCATGAGGAAAGGGTTTTTTGTCTGGTCACTACTATATACCTAGTACCTGGGAAAGCAGTTTGCATACAGTAGGTGCCCAATAAATACTTGTTTGATGGACTGAACAAATTTCCTATTATGAGGTGAAGTTATTATTAGAATAAATGAAGGTGAAAAAAGTGTAGAAGACATGAGAAAGGTAGGCTAGATATGTGTTACTTGAATTTATAAATAATATACAGCTTATGCTAATTAAAATTTTTAGATGGCAGAGAAAAGCAAAGGCTGCTTTGTTTTGGAAAAGTGAATTAGCTACCCCCTAAATGTAAGTTTAGTAAAGTGCTTAGTAACATCAAAAAGATGATTTTAAATCTATAGTTCTTTTATTATGCTATACATAGGATAACATACAGAGCTAAGAAGAGGAAGTTAAATTATAGAGATGTTTTAAAGGAATATAAATGCACAAGAAAACAGAATCTGTTTAAAAGCTTAGAACTTAAAAATCTATGCAAAAAGGTTCATGATTGTTCTATACCTATAAAAATAATACTTACATTTGACTTCAAATAATTCGAAAAGTTCAAAAAAGATCCAAACAGAAACTTCTCAGAAAATATTTTATTTGTATAACCTCTACAAATAGGTAAGCTTCTCTCCATATACAGAAATGAGGAGAGTTAAAGAATACTTTTAATAGACATTTCCAAATTGGTTCTCAAAGGCACTCAAGTCATTTCTCCCTACAAAATTTCTCTGGCTTTGAGGAAAAAAAGAAAAGGTGAAACAAATTGTAAATATTAAAAGTGATCATGAAAAGCTGTGCTTTCTTCCATATGTAATTTTATAATCCCAAATATCTACTTCATCAATGTCACTCATGAAACTCTCTATCCTAACTTTAGCTTTTATATTTTCAAAGCTGCCTTATTTACTAAAAGTGACAATTTAAGTTAAGGAACAATTTGTTTATTCATAGAATTTACATAGCTTTGTACTCAGACTGCTTTATGAGTCTAAAGGAGGGTGGTTATGACCCAAGGCACTTACAAATTTATTTGTAAAAACAACAAAATAAGCTGAAGCTTTAAAAAAATTATATCTTAAATGTCTACATCATACAATTTTGACGTTAATTATTAAAAGTATTTTAGAGTAAACCTCAAAGAAAGTCATATACATTTCTTTATAAGTTGTAAGATATAAATATTTAAAATGTCAAAAAATACCTGAACAACTTTATATCCTTTAATGCAGTCAGCTTACGTTTATAATGTATTCTATTCAATGGAAGAAAAATGCTATCTATACTCATTAAGCTATTCATTGCAGTGTTATCTATAACAGCAAAAAGTTAGAAATAAATTTTTTAATATATTAAGGAAATGGTTAAGTAAATGATGGAATATCAATTCAATGTGGTATTATGTAGCCATTAAAATATTTAGACTTACTAGGAGAATTTAGGAAAATGTTTAACAATGTTAAATGAACAAAAGCAAAATACCAAAAAAAAATAATTTTTAAAAATTCAACTTAAATAGAACACAACTATAAAAAATATATACATATATGAAGAAATTTGTAAAAATCATAATTCTTTAAATACTGAGATTATTAAGTAAATAACCTATTCGGTTTACTATCATGTTGTTACACTATTTTTCAATATTTTTCAAAAGAAGGAACAAATTGCTCAGTCTATATTATATATTTCTTTATCATTCATTCACTCGTTCATACATTCAACTACTATTTATTGAGCACCTACTTTGTGCCAGACATTGTTTCAGGCTCTGGGGTTTTAGGCTCAACAGTCAACCAGACAGACGAAGACGCTGCCCTCACAGAATTTACACTATAATATGGGAATTAAGTAAACAAGAGAATTTTAGATAGTGGAAAATGCGATGCATAAAATAATAATGGAAGAGTATAAGCAGATGGTGGGGGAAAGTCTACTTTAGATGGGTGTCTGGGGAGACCTCTTTGAGGAAGACATATTTGAGCTGAGATCTGAATGATGAAAAAGCACTGCCACAGAATGATGTGGAGGAAGAGCTCAAGCGGGCACTTTTTCATCATTGAAATCTCAGCTCAAATACCCCAAATTGTTAGTAAAAAGTCCAAAAGGCAGAAATGGCTTAGTATGTTGAAGGTTTAGAAGGAAGGGTGAAAGTGGTCTTCAAATGAGGATAACGCAGTATGCAAGAGGTCACATCGCTAGGGCCACCTATGCCCTAGCACAGGGCTTAGATTTCGTTCTGATTGTAATGGGCAGTCATTGACAGGTACACAAACAAAGTAGTTGCATACTTTCTTAGCATTTCTTATCAGTAGAAGTCACATTTGTATAACAAAAAATATGGGCATGAAGTATTTAGAAAGAATAACACTGTAATGATTCACAGCCTGGGCCAGTAATTTGCAAGGCAGATTAGAGGAAAGGGAAGCTGCTATAGAAACACAGAATTAAAGTCCTGGCATTTAAAGAGCTACCCTCTGAGCAAGGACATAAACAAAGACTAAGAAATCTGGCTCCAGAAGCCAGAGGTAGACTTTCCAGATAAGATAAAAACACCTGGGGCATAGAAAAATGCCACCAGGGCCAGAATGATTCATTTATAGACACACTGGTTAGGAGCTATTACCAGTTTCCTTACGTAAAGAACAATTCTCCTTATTGAGGTGGATTCGGTCACTCTCAATAATTTCTTTTGTTATCTTTATTATGTCTCAAGTTGAAAAAAAATTCCCTTTGAGAATTGCAACATATGGATGCTACTGGAGCAAGTGAATTTTTCATTGTGATTAAAGATCCTCATGACCAGGCAGACCAAAAACAGGTAAGCAGCATTTATTACAAAACTATCTATAAAAGCAGTAGGCAACAAATGTTACTAAAAAAGGGATTGGGAGAGCAGACAGGTAGTGCTCAAAACTAAGTGACAATAAATAATAACTTTAGTAACTACAGCAAGAATTATACAAGGCCTATACAGTAAAAAATGTAGAACATAATGATTTATAAAAAAGTGTTTTTGCTTCATAAGACCAATAATTCTGAAATATCTTACTTCTCTGTATAGATAATTATTTTAGTTTATTTTACCTAGAGATAAACTAAGATTTTTTTTTGTTTTCTTCTAAAGTTGGTTAAGCCAAGATTCTGAGACTACTCTTTCCTCTTTAAACCTAATGTGCATATGTTCAGTTGAACCAACATGATATTTTAGCTCTTTGGTTAATATGTCTTTTTTCTCTGAGTCATCTAATATTTCCTAATATTTTATTTTTTTGTCCAAGAGTATAATGAATGCCAGTTAAAATTCATGCAATGCTAACTTTGGCCAGAAGGAAACGCTTTTTGGTCAAAATGTCTTATCAACTATACTGGGAAACGAAAATTTGTTCCTCAAATAGCATCTTAGAATCTGAAAATAATGATGCTTCACAAAATGATACTAAAAACATTTAAATCTTTTTACATAACTGCTAGTTTTTTTTCCTAAATTTCCTTAATAAGTATAGACAACTTTTAAAATAAAAACATAAGTATTATACATTTCTAATTGCAGATGTAAAATACCAATAGCCAATTCTTTAGAGTTTGCACTTTTGGGGTTTAAAATGATCATTTCTACGTTTTTCAAATGCTTTTATAACTATTAGCAACTTTGTTTCAACTAACTGCTTTTCTCATAAGGTCATAAAATGAGATTCACATAATAAATGTACAATTTCAAGACTTATGAGTATCTAGAGACATGGCAGTATCTAGAAAGAAGACTACTTTATGTTTTAAAATATTTATAAATAATTTTTAAAATATTTAAGTGAAATAAATTTCTTATAATTATTCAGGTTTCTTCTATAGTTAGAAAGTTAGTAAGGTCCTGTTTCATCATTATGTTATTATACAATAGAAATGTAACATTTTCTAAATCAACAACCAATTTTTAAAAAATTATTTTCCAACATGAATTGCGTCTTTTAATGTCCCTTTTCCTTTCTCATCTAATTGGTACTAAACCACTGAGAAAATTAAAACAAATAATATTTTGTCATTTTCTAAAAACATAATCACAGGTCTCTGAATTTTGTTATAACATTTAAATTTATTTAAATATCTTGGCATCCTTTAAATAGAAACTTAATATTGAAAATGCAGTAAAACAGTGATAACACCACTTTCACTTTCTTTATAGTCAATCTATGTATACTGTATTTTGTTTGATTTTCCACTTAAACTTGCCATATAATTAATTAAATACTCTAAAATTCTCAGGGTATTTATTTTGCATTACTAAGTTGGAAGACTTAAAAATATATATAGTTATTTTCAATTATTTTTCACGACTTAAAACTTTGTACTCTTGGATTCCCTAAGTCAAAATAATCAAATGCAATGTTATAAAAATAAACGATTTAACATTATGCCAGGACCAAAAGTAGAGCAAAATGGAAAGGATCTAGTTGAAAAATATTGCTTTTATTATTAATACCTAACTATTGCAAACAGTTGTAGCCATACATAAAAGGGAAATACAAATTCAGTCTACTCTATTTTCATGTTAATTTGAGATTAAGTGAGAAAATAGGTATTAAAACAACATTCTAAAGAATCTTGACTGTAATCCTGACTGTAGGGCTTCTGAAATTATCAGAAACAAAAAATCATTAAACTGATTGTTACTATTTATAACATATGTATACTTTTGTGTTTGATATTACACTCAAACTAAACATGTTTATTTCAAATTGAGAAAATCTGAACTATAAATTTGAAAGACTTATTATTTTACGAAAGGGCTAATCAATAATAAGACCATTTGAATAGCAGCTAGCTAATAAAAACTTAACAAAAACATAATTATGTAGCTAATAAAACAAATTAAATAGTTTTTAATTTATAATCAGACTTTATGTAGTGCTTTAAAGCACACCAAATGCTTTTCACTTACTTATTATCTCTCACAAATGCACAGTGGAAAGAATGGTGGGCAGTAATACAGAATTGGAATTTCACTAAATATGCCTTTTTATTAGATAAGTAGTTGGTAAAAATTATAAGCACACTTTATTTGAAACCATAGCTCAATTTAGGGGATTTTTATAGACGGAGTGGTATTTCAACAACTTTTAAAAGGAAGGAGGAAAGTTACATTATTCCAGGTACATATAATTTTTTAAAAGTGGAAGAGTGAGTCATGGTACTAGTAGGGGTAGGGAAGCAGACAAAAAAGTAGCAATTAAATTTGCTCTGGAAGAAGAGAGGGAATGGAAAATAAGTACAGATATATGAAGAAATCGAAGTGGTAAGAATCATACAGGAATTTAAGAAAAAGGGTTCTTTTAGCTTATAGGGTAGGTAATGAAGGTAGCTTTACAAGCAACACTTAAGAATGACTAGAGAACTGAAGCATAATTGTACAAAATGTTTTGTTTTCCTGTTAGCTATTTATTTTTTTAAGGAAATAATTTAAAAAATAAAACTGCATTTTAACTAATTAAAAAAACTATTTCACTGTTTTTTCTTATTTTTCTTATTGGAGTTTCCATTTTGATTCTTGTTATGGTCATAATCTACTCATTCTTCTATCTTATTTAATAATTTTTAATGTTTATTCTATTATTATCCTCTAGTTGTATTTTACTTTCAAATTATGAGTTCTAAATAGACCTCAATCTGTACATTGCTTGAAAATCTAGGTTTAAAAAGTACACACTAAGTGAAACAATAAGCTGAAATGAATTAATAAAATATAAAAAAGCTATTAATTCTGAAATTATGACCTTTAAAAGTTAAAAGCAGTAAATCTACATTGTAATTTTACTCTCCAAACATATATATTAATATAGAATTATAAAGTCAATAAATAAAGTGAAAAGTGGGGGAAATCAGGCAAATATACTAGTTATCAAACATGTCTCTCCAAAATAATACGTCGGTTGAAACCAGCCTTTCTTTGATAATCACCCTATTTAGCCAATATGACAATGCACTGTCAGGTCGAAATCAGATTTGCAGGGCCTAATAAATGTATCTCTCTGGTGTGCAATGCTGAGAGTGGGGGAAGATGAGCTGGGGTAGGAGAGCATCCAGAGGATATATGGGAACTCTCTCTACTTTTCACTGCTGTGAACTGAAAACTTTTCTAAAAAAAATAATAAAGTCTATTAAATTAGGACCAAACGAATAAGAGAACTGGTCAAAATACAATTCTAGAAATTTAGGTTGTTATTCAATAATAAGACCAAAACAAGGGATATATGTTCTGATGTGTAGAAATGTTAAAGTGAAAGTAATTTTTTATCTTCTAAAAGAATACTTTCCATTAGAATATAAGCTGTGCTCTTAACTTTAAAAAAGGATGACAGATTGGTGAAGCTTCATTCAGAGAATCCTGAAATACATTCCAGAGAGCTCAAATAATTTTTAATGTAATTAAAACTATCTAAAATTAATTTTTTAAATAGTTTTGGCTGTAAAGATAAAGAGATTTTTCTATAAGAGAAAAAATAAATGGGATTTATTGCTCTATTTTAATGTATTTATTTGCATGTATAATTTTCGGTCACTCAGATATGCAAACACATCAATATGTTCGCACAGCTTAAATATCTATATTCCTTAGTGATAAAGGGATATGAAAAGAATAAAAGTAAAAATAGAAAGTTCTGTTTGGCTACTTCCATGGCAAAACCTCTTTTACTCCTCTCCCTCTTCTTCCCAAATAAGCTGGAAAAAGAAAAAAGGAGAGAGGCAACAAATATGGAAGCAACCTAAATGTCCATCAATGGATGAATGGTTAAAGAAAATGTAGTGTATAAATAATGAAATATTATTCCACCATAAAAAAGAAGTAAATCCTATCATTTGTGACAACATGGATAGAACTTGAGGGAATTATGCTAAGTGAAATAAGTCAGATAACGAAAGACAAATATTGTAAGCTCTCACTTATATGTGGAATCTAAACAAAGAAACAAACAAAAAATTCAGATATAGAGAACAGACTAGTGGTTGCCGTGTGGGGTAGAGCGCAGGGCTGGAGGAGGAGATGGGTGAAAGTGGTCAACAGGTACAAACTTCCACCTATAAAATAAGTGCTGGCAATGTAATATAAATGTACAGCATGGCGACTATAGTTAATAAAACTATTTTTTAAAACTATTTTATATTTGAAAGTTGCTAAGAATGTAAATCTTAAAGTTCTCATCACAAGAAAATTTGTAACTATGTGTAACAATGGATGTTAACTAGACTTACTGTGATCGTTTCACAATATACACATATATTTAATCATTATGTTGTATACCTAGAACTAATATAATTTTACATGTCAATTATATCTCATTTTTAAGAAAAAAGACATAAATAAAAGAAAAAATAGGAAAAAAGTAACAACAACAACAACAACAACAACAAAAAGAGCCCAGTTCCTTTCTTCTTTCTCAGCACTGGCAGTTACAAAGAAAGAAGCAAGAGAAAAATAAAAAGAATATTCCTTAAAGTTCATGTTTCTTGTCCCTTCTTCCCAAAACCTCATCATCACTGGCTTATTAAAGTTGCATATTCCATGTTCCTACTCTGTGATATAGTTTAGGGTCTGGGAAGAAGTCCCTACTCCCAGGAAGGCTGGTGTGGTTAAGGAAGTGGTAGGGATATAGGTGTAATGGGGAATGAATGACGGAACAAAGAAATTCTAAATGTATTTTCACACAGTCATAAACTAAACCTACAGTCTACAGTACTCTGCTCCAGAAACATTATGGGATGAAAAGGCTTTCATGGGTTGCCCTGGAATCTACAAGCCTTTTAGCACTGTTTCTGAAAAACTTAATATATAAATAAATTAAATTTTGTTGTAATTCATATATGTAATTTATATGAACATAATAAACATAATTTATATATAAATTAATTAAAAACTCAATTTATGACTTAAGAATTGTTTATATATGTAAGAACTATAGCAAAGACACCTATCTTCCCCATGAGAAGCCAGTGTCAGCTAGAGGACCCAGAACAATAATAAGGTGTTCAAGTAGGAATGAGAAACACAAAGATGGAAAACAGAAAAGTTTAATTCAGCAGAACAGGGTAACAATGAAAAATACTGCTCTAGGAAGGAAAGCTAAGACTACCCTTCAAAAGAAAAATGCCATCTACATGTAGAGGTAAAGAAAAAACTTAACTAGGAACATTTTGGAGTCCATTGGGAATTTGCATTGCAGAAAAGTGGTAAACAAGACTAAGCTATATTGTGTATCTGCCCCATGCATTTGACTTGCTTGCTGTAGCTCATTCTCTTCTAAATCCTCATTTGTGACTTTTTTGTTATATAAAAGAGTTTCCCAAGTGTTAGAATTGTGAAGGCTGAATTAAGTGTACGGGGATAAATGATAAGGAAAGATATTTTAATGATAGTGTAGACCTAAGACATAGTCTCAACTACTCAAGTGGTGGCCAAATGTAATCTGGAAAATATGTAGGTATCTAATAGATACAATATATCTCAGGTAGTCCTTTCTCTTTTGGTAATAATTCCTTTATTTCTGAAAAATACCTTCTATTTTATTGCAGGGTACGCAACTTATTCTGTTAAATGCATTCATAGCCGCACACACACACCTGTTTCTCACACACATATGCACAAGTACAACTGAACTTCAATATTACATATTTTTAACTGCTGGATCTATATTTTTCCTCCTAATTCCCAATATGTCCACCTAAATATCAAGAAAGAAAAGTGGAAAAGAAATTAAAATTCATTTTTGCATTTCCTGTAGCAGCAGTTTGGGAGCTATCATGGCCACAATGACCCATATGGTCTGGTTCACAGCCTCTGTGCCTATTTTTACCTATTAATGCCTAAACAGAAAACATGATCTCTAGGGTACCACAATAGCTAATTAAATGATCTCTACCTGTAACCCAGTCCCACTCAGTAGCATAACTTCCATTAAAGAAACTGAAGAATTTGACTATATGTTTTAAATAGCATAATTTGCCTTGCTAATAACAAACATTACCACTCTTTTATGCTTTCATAAAGAACTTTCAAGAATTGTCATATGACTTTAAAAAAGAAAAAGACTCAAAATGATCATTGATTAAGCTGGAAAATTCCATCATCATTCTTTTGTGTGACATATTATCTCCTAGATTCCCTGAAAAAGAACAATGGCTACTGTTCTCATCATCGACTTTCTATTTCACCATGTATAATCTCATTCTCACTTTTGCATTCCTCTGTAGAGACCATAGGGACAAATGGAACCAAATATATCAAAGGAACTACCATTTTCATCACAGTTTATAGGAAGAAGAAAACAGAGAATGGATTTTGCTTTACACCTGATACATATGTTTGCTTAGGGCAAAGAAGAGGCTTTTTGCTTCCCATTCTATGGTTAGCTTCTGAGAAAGGTGATAGTAGTCTTCTTACACAGATTCTTGCCACTACAATAACTTCTAGGTAGGAGGGGAGTTATAAAAAAAATAAGAAATTAAATAAATAATTATAAGAGAAGGGAGAAAAATAAGAACGCACTGAGAAGGCCATGGTGAATAAAATTAACTTCCAGTAGAATTTTTGAATAATAAAATGAAGCAGTCAAGAAGGAATATTAAAACAAACTAACAATCTTGGAAGAAAATTAACTTCCAGAAAACACAAATGCCTAGAGTTGCATCAAACTATGGCATTCTTTATAGGAAGTCAAGAAGAAAATTCTTAAAGTCCCTATTAGTTGTCTTATTTCAACATGCAAGTTTATCTGCTAAAGAGCTAGTTGAGAAATCAGAAACATTAAGGAATATTTGCAAATAGTTGTGCATGGAAACCCAAAATGTATGAATAATTTAAGATGCATTTTCCTACTCTCCTACTCTATTGAAATATAATTAAAAAGCCAGGACAATGTTTAAATAAATTTCATTCATCTATGTAACACAAGGGTCTCTATTTTCCTTATTGCCTGTCACTCATGGATAACAAATTAGAGGTTAAAGATGATCCTGCTCTTTCTTTCATGCCACTATGATACTATTTACTAAAGCTAGAAGTTATAGCATTGTAAATCCAGAGAAAACTGTGATAGAATCAACATTCTCTAAGGTGCAGATTTTTTTATTTCTTACCATGTCTTTTCCACCTATGACCTCTAATTGACATGCTGGTTACTGCATTTCTTGATATTCTAGAGGAAGTTGGTGTGATTTCAACTTGAATACACCTTGTACCCTCCTTACTAGATTTCATGGGGCCATGAGGCAATGAAGCCTTTATTGCATTAGCAACCTAAGAAAGAAATACAGTTTAAGATTTAACGAATGTATTATTATACTTTTAGATAAAACAAGATATTAAATTTTAACAGGTTTTTTTTAAAAAAATACTTTTTCCAAGGTATTTTATGATATATAAATCCTTCAAAAAACGGAGTAAGAGCTAAGAAGGGAACTTATAGTTAAAAATAATATGTAAGTGATGAAATTCAAAATTTGAAAATATTGAACTATATTTCCAAATGCCTAATGCTAATGAACAAATGTAGCACTAGCAAGTTAAGGAGAACATTCTTACAAGTTAAAAAAGACTATCAGGTATCTAAGAAGTTAATCTAACAAAATTTTCAAATTTATTATATTTATATTTTCAAGTATTAAATTTTCCTAGTATAATAGAAGCATGAATCATTGAGTATTAATGACACGTTAATGCACTATAAGTGGTTATTTCACAACTTATACTTCTAAATTGAGAAACTTTAAATGAAAAAAATTTACATAAATAAGGCACCTACCAGCAATGGCTCTGGATATAATTCTAACTGGGCTCTGTATATAATATCATCCAATGCTTTTTGAGCTAGATCCCATTCTCCATTGTAACTATAAAATTAAATGAAGAAAGTGAAGAAAGTATAATTATTTTAAATTCTATGTAATTGAACAAAATACAATGAGAAACTATTTATCTTTACTGAAGAAAATAATAGCTCATGTTAGTACATTGCTTACCATTCCACCCACCTTAAAAACATATTTTTAAATCTTTAAATTCCTTTCAAATTGTATCTGAAAGCCTATCAGTAGCAAAGAAAATTTTATAGATGTATATTTCTTCTCTAAAGAACATTTCTATTTGTGGAACAGAAATCAAAAAAAGCTAGTCAAAATCAAAGCATTTTAAACTTTCAAAACTAGTCAGAGTATAATAAATTATATACCTTAGAGTAATGTTCGGAACACTTAAGGGTCAAATTATTCTTTAACTCCCACAGATTTAATGAGAATCTACAACTACTGCAGCTTGCAATATCCTAAGTAGTTACTTCTTTCTTTACATTATGATAGTCACTTAGAAGTGTACATGATGTATGTTGCAAATATTTGAAATATATTGAGACAAAATGGTGTGTGTATAATTTTCAAAGATATGGCCAAACTCTTCCTGAAACCTAAAGGAAACCTAAGGAAAAACAGGTCACAATGCAAGTGGATAATAAGAATTCAGCTAAACTTTTAACAAATTACTAGAAAGCCATCTACGAATCAGCACGAAAGTATACATGCCTGGGAGCAGGTTTAAGGGGATCTCGCAAGCTCTTCTCCATAAACCTCTTACAGGCAATCACAAGAAAAACTGGGGGCAAGATGGGAGACCAGAGTATGCTGCCCTTGGCAGTGCAGGCCTGAAGGAGAAGGGTGGCCACCTGAACAGGAAAGGCATGAAGATTCAGCCAGACTCTTTTCTCACATGGAACAAAAACTTTAAAGCTTTTGGGGAAAGAGCAGAAAACCCTTTCACCCTAATGGCA
This sequence comes from Eidolon dupreanum, assembly GCA_028627145.1. Lineage (NCBI taxonomy): Eukaryota > Metazoa > Chordata > Mammalia > Chiroptera > Pteropodidae > Eidolon > Eidolon dupreanum. The sequence goes on along the minus strand of CM053514.1, from coordinate 11,450,835 downwards.
AAGGTAAAAACCAACTGTAGCTAAGAGGAAAAGAAAAAGACAAAAAAAAAAAAACCCCTCTAACTGTGAGAAAGGATAAAGAGATCATCCTATGCTGAGATCACTAGAGGTCTCATCACTGGAGGAGGGGCGGGACCACGGAGGAATGGGGAACGACTCCCTCACCCGGGCCCTTTCCCCCATATCAGAGACAAGGGGCCTGTTTAGAGGCTAGACCAGGATAACACCATGCCCCACTCCACTCAACCAGGCTTGTACACATCTAGTAACAAGCAATAGAGCCCCACTGATGGAGGAGGGGCAAGAACATGGAGAGAGACTCTCTCTGAGGTGCAGACGCATACACATGGAAAGCTGAAAGCTGAGGATTGAGCAAGAATATTTAGGAAAACACTCCAGGAATCCAGTTCCTCTCACTCTAAGTACCAGGTAACATGAGAGGAATTTGAAGTAGATGGTGACATGAAGGTAACCATAGCAACAACAAAATCCAACCCCAGCTCACTCTTGCCTATAATAACTCCACTAGCAGCCTAGAAGAAAAGAACCATGCCCATTTCCAGGCATATATAATATTTACCTCAGTCTCTACTGTCCTACCATGAAAAAAATGATAATCAAATGTTACAAGGCGCACAAAAAGCAAGAAGAAAACAGTTCACTGTCAAGAGACAAAGAATAACAGAACCAAATTCAGAGATGACTCAGATGTTGTAGTTATCTAGTAAATTAATATATTAAATCATAAATAACTATAATTTATATATTAAAGGCTCTAGTGGAAAACATGGACAACATGAACAGATACAGATTTCAGCAGAGAGATGGGAACTATAAGAAAGAGTCTGATGAAAAGGCTAGAAATAAAACATGCTAACGGAGATGAAGAGCCCCTTCAGTGGGCTCATCAGTAGACTCAACTTAGACAAAGCAAAAAAGAAAAAATAAAATAGAACACAGGATCCAAGACTGTGGGACAATATTAATGGTCTAACACAGAAGTCAACAAACTTTTTCTTAAAGGGCTAGATAATAAATATTTTTGGCTTATGGGCCATAGAGTCTCTATTGCAACTACTCAATTTTGTCACTATAGCACAAAAGCATCCATAAACAATATGTAAACAAATGAATGTGACTATGTTTCAATAAATATTTCTAAAAAACAAGCAGCAGGCCAGATTTGGCCCAAAGATCACAAATCCTACCTTCAGTGAAGAAGTTTATAATCTACTAGGGAAAATTAAAAGTATCGACTGAATATAATGCAAAGTATAGTAAGATATGTATAATAAGAGAATTACAAAGTAAAAAACAAGGTTCAAAGGAAAATACTAGTATCTAAGGCATTAAGGCTAGCATCAATATTAGTAATTAATAATAAATTGAAAATAAATTATTTATGATCAAAGAGGCTCTAAGATGTTTTTCAAGAGTTAAAATTTCTGGAAATGGTAAAAGATATTCATTGGGGGGAAAAACTATTTGGAAATTACAGCCAAAAAAGTGAATAATTAAGAAAAAAACTGTGAATATATTTAGATGTTGCAAATTTTCATTCTGTCTGTAAATTTTAAAAAAAACGGTGAAGAAGTTTACTTGGATACAAATTCTTTAGAACATTAAAAGATATGGTGAAAATAATAAAACTGTTATCAAGATCTTGATTGATATTCTTTCACAAAAATATGCTAATTGTATATCTACTGAGATTATACTTTAGTAACAATAAAATCACAGACTATAATGTTCCAAACAGATCAAAGATTTACTTTGTATATGAAATAAACTTACAAGGCAAAATAAATCCCTGTTAACATCTGCACCATGAATCCTGAAGAAACTGGTATCCTGCTACTTACGCCTTTGTATTTTCTTACATGTTGTCGAGGATATCCACAAACACAGATTCTAGAAAGACCAAAATAAATATATTTTTAAGACTGGTAAAAATTTAAGTAATTTGTTTTTTAACATTCGTAAGCCAACAGTGTACTAGGAATGTTCTCATAACAAACCAATAGCTATGAAACAAAGAATCTTTCAAACAGAACATTTGCCTGTAACATTTTCCTTAGCAAGTTTAACTGGAAAAAAAATGTATAAAGCTTGAGGTATGTTAATATGTATGTATTAACATATATGTATTAATGTAAATGAACCAGATTCTCAGAGTTGATTCACTAATTTTACCAATTGTTAATAATTTTTGGTCGCCATAAAATCTATTACATGGAACTTAGCACTATTCACCATAAAAAGGTTTGTGGTATGATCCTCTATTCCTGACAAAGATCTTGACACAAACTACAGGCTCAAAAAAAAATACTCTTAAATAAGGCTCAAACATCATGCAATACACTTTAACAAACTTCAGATAGATTGAAATCTTATATGTTAAAAAAACATGAAAAATAAAACATAAGCAAATCGTTATATATTGTTTGAATGCCTAAACATGACACGAAGGTAGAATCCTAAATAAAAGATCAATAAATTTTTACCAAATTTTTAAAAAGAAACTACCATAAAAATTGAAATATAAAGAAGTATTTCTTATAGTGAAGATATTTAAGGAGTGCTAAAGTTAAGGAATATTTATTATAATGAACAGGAAGCCACCTAAAATACAACACAGGGGACCAATTATATAAATCATTCAGAGAATACTATAAAACAAGTAAACATTATGTTTTGAAAGTCTATTTAAATGACAGGGGAAAAACTGTACAAAACAACACATGCAGCCTAATTCCATTTTATAATAAACAAATAGGTGAACAGCATGAGTCACTGTGAAAAGATCATACACAAAGTCATAGATTATCTCTGAGCTATAGAATTATAGACTTATTTTCTTCTTTATATTTATTTGTTTTCTAAATTTTCTATAATCAACATGCAGTGCTTTTAAAATAAACAGTAAGTTTCTATTTTTAATAAAACAAGAAAATAGCTATTTTCTCATAATATGTTGTAGCTGATAAAATACAACCTTTACTTAATATAATACAAGTCAATAAACTGTAATTATTTGCCTCCTCCCTGCCACCCATGCAATTACCATCTAGAACTTAATATTTCCTCTACTCAGGGAATCTAAGCTTTTACTTAGACATGCCCAAGTATACCATAGATCATTTCAAAAATATCCCCCTGAAGATATCATTAATTCAAAGCAACTTTAAAGAGTAAATATAAATTTACTTGATATTGAGAGGATCTTAGAACTTTTTAGAACCAAAAATAAAAGAGAACAGGGATACTTATGGACTGGATATTCATGCCCCCACTAATTCATGTTGAAGCCCTAATCCCACCATATGATAATATTTGGACATGGGGCCCTTAGAAGTAACTACATTTTGATGAGGTCATGAGAGTGGCCCCTGCAATGGGATTAGTGCTCTTGTAAGAAGAAGAATAGAGACCAGAGGTTGATCTATGCCATGTGAAGGCATAGTGAGAAGGCGGCAGCCTACAAGCCAGGAAGATGGCCTTCACCAGGAGCTGAATCTGCTGGCAGCTTGACATTGGATTTCCCAGATGACACAACTGTAATAAACAAATGTCTATCGTTTGAGCCACCTGGTCTATAGCACTTTCTTATAGCAGCCTGAGATGACTAAGACAGAAACTGAAAAATTAGCTGTACATGAAATAAAAACAACTCAAATTTTTGTTTGCTAGTATAAAAACTTATATACAAACTAGAATGGAGACTCCTCTTACCCTTATTATCTAAAGCAAATTTAGAACCATTTAATTTTCTTACACCTTACACCCTTATGATAGAAATGATAGAGAACTAATATATGAAAGATAGGACTTTTCAATTTATTTATTCATTGAATAAATACTTAGTAAAGATTTATATTATGTGAGACACTAGGGGTATAGATGGAAGATGTAGTTCCCAAAAGGACTCACAATCTAATCACGGAGATTGTCTAGTAAACTAAAATTTGCAATGAACAAGTTATAGAATTAATAAAAGGAGAGTGGTAAACTCTAGTGGAAGAAGTAGAGGGTAGAGAAGGCTTCCCAGAAAGAAATTCCTTTGAACTGAGCCTTGAAGAAAAAGTGAAAATATAGGAAAGGGCAAAAGCAGAGAGGGATGAAATAGCGTAATATTGAAGAGACTGGGGAAATTTTAATAGGACAGGATGCTAGGACACTAGAAAATAACAGAGAAGCTCATGATCATGGAGCATCTTTCAATCTGCTAAGCTTTATCAGGTAGGCCATGAGAAGCAGCTAAAGGTTTTTGTCTTGTCATTTTAAGCAAAGGAATGGATTGGTCTTTTGATCATATCACTCAGGCCATACTGGAAGAGTTTATTGAAACTGGAGAATGTCAAAATATCTCATGAGTGAGATGAAGGGGGCCAAACTAAAGAAGTAATTGTGGGGAGAAGGAAGAAGGGTGGGACTGCAGTCACATCTAAGTAAAATCAGCGGAGGGTGGGGGGACTAAAGGACTAAGAGGAGCGCATAATTATTCCTACATTAGTTTGGATAGCTGTGTGGATGGTAGTGACGGTAAATGAATTTGAACAAGTAAGATATACTGTTTTGAAAGACACTAAATTTCAGGTATGTTGACTTTTGGGTACAGGGTATAGATGTAACTTTTGTCTACCATGTCCTCTCCCACTAACTCCAATGTCTTCCATTATTAGCACTTCTATCATTCTTATCTTTAGGAATTAGTCTTCCCTATATAATCAAGTATAATCACATGATTATGGTAAGGCTGCCAATAAAATTACCTGTGACAAAAGATTGCTACCTGAATATTTATTTTTCCCTTTTTCCTTTAATATACTATATTTAAGGTACGTCCCTTCTATCTCCTCCAAACAATTTTGGCTGGAACAATGGCCACATGCTAGAGATCATATTTTCTAGCCTTCCTTGCATCTAAGTGTCACCATGTGACTAATTCTGGACAATGGTCTGTTAACTAAAGTGGTGCAAATTCTAGGTTGGATCCTTAAAAAAGCATTTGCATGCCTTTCACTCTCTCTCCCTGCTTGCAGGATAGAAGGTGGATGGAATAGTAGCAAACTATCACTACAAGGTAAGAGCAATATCCTAGGGAATGGCAGAATTGCAAGAAAGGAGTGTGAACACTTTAGAACATAGCCAACCTACCAGCTTGCACTTTTATGTGAAAGAAAAATAAATATCTACGTTGTTACCATTATTTATCTGTTAAAACAGCCAAACCAATATTTAAACTAATACAGTACTCTTCCTATAACACTACCCAATATGGCTCAAGAGGGGCCTGTAGAAGAAGCCTGAGGCCTTTTGCTGGATTGTTTCTCATAGTGAAGCTAGGGGAGATGTTCTTACTTCTGAATTCACTACAGGTCGACAATATAAGCTTTTAGCTGCCTATAATCACTGTGCTTACCACATGGAAAAAGCCTATCTTCAGGAAGAAAGTACAGTGCCAACAGATGAAGAAAGTGAGATGAGAGAGATGGGAGTGAATATCCTGATAACATTTGAGCCTCTGGATCTAGTTGACTCTGAAGCCAGTTGCATCACTGCTCTTCCCAGGTACAAAGGGCCAAAAAATTTTCCCTCTTGTATAACCAAGTTTTACGTAGGTATCAGTTAGTTGCAACAGAAAGAGTTCTAACCCAGTAAGGTATCTATGGGACACCCTGATAGAGATGGTTACTGGATTTGAATGTACAGGTTTAGAAATCAGAAAAGTATAGGGTTCAGGAAAGAGGATATGGTCAGAAAAATAAGTTATTGATGTTATTATACAATTTTTAAAACAATTTTGCCACAGCTCTGGCATGGTCAATCCAACTCTTAAATTTACTTTAGGTGAGAACTAGAGAAACGATTCTAGCAAACACCAACATAGTTGAAAGATTCACAAGGGAAATGAGATTCCAGATTCTCTCATTTTCTCTACTAGCTACCCATAAGGAAATAAGCAGTCTTCTATAAGAGGCTGAACTAAAACCTTTGTTTGGAAATGCAAAGGATTAGTGTCTTAGTCTGTTCAGGCTGCTGTAACGAAATACAACAGATTGGGTAGCTTCAAAACAACAGAAACTTATTTCTCACAGTTCTGGAGGTTGGAAGCACATATCAGGGTGCCATTATGGTCAGACAAGGGCCCTCTTCAGGGCCGCAGACTTCTTGCTATATCTTCACATGGCAGAAGGGGCAAGAGAGCTCTGTGGTACCTCCTGGCTAAGAATACACTGATCCCATTCATGAAGGCCCCACCCTCAGGACCCAAACACCACTCAAAGCCCCACCTCCTAACACCATCACGTTGGGCATTAGGATTTCAACATTTGAATTTTGGGGGGACACAAACATTCAGACCATAGAAGTTAGTTTTTTGTGACTACTAATACTTTACCCAAACTGTAGCAATAGAGTGTAGGAATTTTGCATTTATCACTGAAAAATATTTTTAAAGTAAAAACCAAATTATTTCCTTTAATCATAATTGTATTTAATGTACCATAAATCTGAAGTGAATGAGATCATCTATCACTCATTCATTCAACAAATAGTTTCTACTGTATGCCAGGTACTTCTCTAAACCCTGAGGATACAGCAGTAAACAAAACATCCAAGTTCTCACCTCATGAAGTTCCAGCAGTTGACAGACTTATACTAGATGATTCTGATAGTTAAAGTATACTAGATGACTCTGAAGCCAGTTGCATCACTGCTCTTCCCAGGTACAAAGGGCCAAAAAATTTTCCCTCTTGTATAACCAAGTTTTACGTAGGTATCAGTTAGTTGCAACAGAAAGAGTTCTAACCCAGTAAGGTATCTATGGGTTCATCATTGGAGTACGATTTATAATAGCTGTTATTTACTGAATGATAATAAAGTGGCATACACTGTGTTAAGTGATATATGTGATCTATATATAATTTTATCAGTCATGAGAATTAATCCATAGAAGGGTTTATTGCACAAAGGTGCCCTTAATGGACAGGAAAAAGAAAAAAAAAAAAACAAGAAGAAATCTGTTTAGGTAGTCAGGACGACTGATTTAAGAATTAGGAGAGAGGTAAGTTTTCATTATCGATACACAGGAAGAAATACCTGATCAAGAATCCATAGCAGTACATATCCAAGTCAGTCAGCTGAGTGACTCACCAGGTGAACAAATCGGGAGTCTCTTACACAATGGGAGATAATTTAACATACTAACTTAGTACAGTTTCATCTTTAATATATTCCACATTAAAATACTTCTCCAAATTTAAAGGGCTTTGATATATACTAGCAAAACTCATTTGTAGTATTGGTGGGTATATTCCTTTTAGGAAGGCCATATACAATGTTTAGTACTAGCAGAAAAACTTCTTGACTAAAACTCATTCAGTCTAGCTCTTGCCTCCTTTCAGACCTCCTCTCCAAGGGAGGGGGGGGCACACACACTCTGTAGGAGAAAACACAGGCTATCAAGTTGGCCCTCGGTCTGAATCAGGAAAGCAAAGCTCATGGTAACTGAACAGATTTTTGCTCAGTAGAATGGATTTGTATGTAGGGGTAGAGGGTGGGAAGTGTTCAAAATTGTTTTAATAACTTCTACAATTCATTATAATCTTAAGATTAAAAAAAGAATGAGACACATTTGTCACTGGATCTAGCTCAGATATTCCATAAATTTTTTCTGGTTATATTTACATGCCCTTCCTCCTAGATGACCCAGGCAATCATTTTGGCATAATCATCAACAACCAAGTTGAGCTACAATCTAAAACTAATGCTACATGGCCAAAAGGATGGAATTAGCCATAACACAGTGAGATTACTTTATTCTTCAGGAAATCCTGCACTAGGACTAAGGTCATCAGGAAGTCATATACTTTAACTATCAGAATCATCTATAACAGACATATCACCACAGTTCAGTTCTGTAACCAGTTTCTTTCCATAGATATGGACAAGGCTTTGCTTGATTAGATATAAGTGCTTTCTAATTCTTTTCTATTCATCTTTAAAAGGTACAGAAAATCTTAAACTATTTGATAAACAAGGGAAACACAAGTTAAGAGAAATGAGTAACTAGATTTTAAACCATTGTGAATATCGTAATGGGGAATCTAAAAAAAAAAAACTTAAAAAAGATAGGAATGACAAATTTGATGGAGTTTGTCTTATATCATGTTCTGTGGCTTAAGGGTTAGCATTACTTAAAGCTTAAGTCTTTTGAATTATTAGATCTCTTTCCTCCCTTGTTTTCTTAGAGATGGTGAATATTTATAAGAATCAGTTTTTCTTGTGGTAGTAAATTAATCTAATATGTTTCTACTAAAATCTTCCTTGGCCAAAATACCTACAGCTAGTTTTTAAATAATGTATGTTTCTCTTTGTTTTTAAAACTAGCTCTAGCTTTTACTTGTGTTCTTAAAGGATTATCCAGTTCTCTGGTTAGGCAAAATTGGTATATTAGCAATTTTCTACCTAGAAAGTGAAAGTAATTATATTAGAGGGCAGTCAGTGTACTGGAATTACACAGGGCAGAAGCCAGTGACACATGTTCTTTCCATCAGCAGTTTCAGGAAAACATCAAAAGTGGCTCTTATTTAGGAGGTTGTATTAGAACATCTGAAGGTATTAGAACTACACACACACACACACGCATTTCTGGGTCCTCTGTCTAAGACACTACTTCAGAGTAGGACCTGGGCTTTTGTAGTGTGTTTTAGGTTCAACAAGTGATAGTTGCTGCATCACGTTACTCCTTAAACCTATGTTTCTGAAATGTTAGTCCTTATTCTCATTTTAGTCCATAACAAAGTTTTCACTGGACCATAGTGAAATGAGAAACAAAGAAAGCTAAACATCCCATTTTTAATTTATAAATTATTGTCTTTCTCTTCCATCCCTCTCTGTTAAAATAGTCTACTTTTTTAAAAAATAAGGTTGATGGTAGATATTTGCAACGTAATGATTTGTCAAAATAAAAAGTTGGCAACGCTATGTAGATGCCCCACTCATTCTAGCTTTTAAAAAATTTTACAGATCTAATGAAATTAGAAAGTCCAGGCACCTCTGACTTTAAAGAACTTAAAATGGACATACTAGAAAGACTCAGCAAGTGGGAGAAATGGCACATTGCTATCATCTTCCAAGGTGTAGGAAATGTAATTATGCTCTAATTCAGGAATCATCTGCAAGACTCTCCACTTCTCTATCTTCTCTTACAAGCACGTTGCCTCATTACCTCCCTTCTCCCTCTGGTTCTGCATGGTTTTCTATCATATTCAGTATCAATTTCTGCTTTTTTGTTTTGATTTGATTTGATTTCTAAATATTGCTCTATACACCCTCCCTCTTACTTTTCAAAGTTGCATTTTCTAAATAACTTCCCCAAATCTAAATTATTCTATAAGTTCCTTAGTTCTATATTTTCTCTTATTTAACTGACTTATCGGAGGCTTTTTCTGTGTCTTTTTTTGTTTTCTTTTGTTTTTGTTTTTTAAAAAGGTAACATAATCATCATTGCAAATTTACAGGGGAGAAAACCACATAGGAAAAAATTTAAATAAACCATAATCCTATTAATTAGATATAAATATTCTGGTCATATTCAGTCAATGCTGGAATCATACCACATATATTCTATCATTAAATACTCTTTTAAATCAAAAATTTTAAATGTTTGCATAGTATATCTTAGGACTATCATAATTTATTTAACCAATCGCTTGGCTCGATTTTTTTTTAACAAGTTTAAAAACCAGTATCTCTATTTCTTGGTGCCGAATTAGGACACAATAAAAATGAATAATAATTTTTTAAAAAGCAAACAATACAGCAACTAACCACATACTAAAAACTGAAAGGTTGTAACAGTTCCATCCTTTTAATTATATAGTATGATCCTTGTCTACTTCAATATTCTATTGAAATGTTATTCAGCTTGACCCTCTTCATTGTTTTTTTTATAACTGTCATTTACAGAGAGCTTTCTATGTGTTGACTAGGCTCAGCTTCATATTAACTTATTTAATGTAAACAAATCATTAAACCAACAAAAATAACTTAGATATGTAACAAACTAGCAATCCTAGATGCATATATTTCAAAATTAAAAACATTTAAATTTTAATTTACCTTGAACAAATTTGACACAGTGATTGAAGAGAAACACTGGGCATATAGGTTAAGGTAGCATTATAGCACAACAAAAGGAATGTCAACACTTCAAACCTAAAGATAAACCAAAAGAATATTTACAAATCTTTGAATTTTAAGAAGTCAACAATAATTAAGTTAAGCAGGCATTGGAAAGAAATATTATGTTATAGAACAGACCTATACAAAATAATCACAACAATACAAAATAATCATAACAATACAAAGCTAAAAGGAAAAAGACTTTTCAAGTCATATGAAAATTATCTTAAAAATTCAGTGTTCCAGATGACATCTAAAGTATATGACAAATTGAGAAGATGTGTTTTTCTCTTGTATAAATGACTCAATATTTTTAAAACTTGTTACATACAACGCATTAAACATTATTGATAAATCTACTGAAATAATTTTTTTTTTAAATCAGTGTGGTAGGATAGTAAATTATGTCTCCATAGTATACCTATTCTGTGCTGTCAGCATCTCCCTTTGGGGGTGTGGTCCACTGTACACTACTTTTGACAAACCATGCTGGGATAGTGCACTCTCAGTCAGAGCCATGGACCCAATGCTGGAAGGCTAAAGAAAAGACATTTGAATAAAGAAGGAAAAAAAACATTCTGTTGAAAATGTGATACTTAGAATACATACACCACTAAGAATAACTGCCATGAACATCATATATCTTAAAAATATTCATACTACCTACTAAATTTTCTGCTCAAAGATATAATAAATAATATATAAACCACAAATATAAAATAGCTTAACTTCAAAAATTCTACCATGAAAATACATAAATGCTACAAATAAATATATTAGTCTTATCCATCAGAAGGAGAGAAAAATACTTCAAAATGAATACTTTCAATAGATCTCTTACAATTAGATTTTGGTTTAAAGTTTAATGATTTTGATTTCTTATTTCACTTTGAGAATAGCAAATACTTTGTAGGGTGTTTTATACTTTTTAAAATACTAATAAAGTGATAAAAAAAATTTGCCTCAATAATCAGACATTAACTTATAGCAACTTCAAATCTTAGAGACAATAAATGTATTTTGATACAATGTCACTTACTTCATGATATACAGATGGTTTGGATAAAGATGGAATCGTAAAACTCAATACTTTGCTATGTCCCTGTTTGTCAACTATTTCCTACAAAAGTGAAAAAAAATCTTAAAATATTTATTTTTTACACACAAATTTCAAAGCTTAATTTAAGTTTAGTCTAAAAAAAGATCTGAAAAAAATTTTAAAGTCAACTAAAATCTTAAATTATGATAATCAGTTGTTGGTTATTCATAAACACCCAGAGTTTGCCTTCCATTTTTTAAATATAAGTAACATATAGTTTTAAAGGATATAGCTGAAATACAGATGTAATGTCTTAATAATCATTAATTTTTCTCACATAAAAAGTTACATTTTCTTAATCAATTAACACAGTTATAAAATATGTCAAGAAAAGGCCCTTAAACTTCTTTTCCATTTTAAAAAGTACAAACCTTAAGTATATAGAATATCATACTAATTAATATACGTACACTATTAGTAATGCAAACTATATGTTAAATCAATGGTGTGAGTCCTGGAGACAGTCCAGATTTTATAGAATTATTAATGGTAGAAGTTAAACTAAATCCTTCTAAATTTTTGTGAAGTTCACAAACAAACAATTTATAGACAATGGATTTTAAGTTTAAAAAATTTTAAATTCAACAATGGTATTTTCAGATACATGTATAAAAGAATTGAAATGATCTGATTTCCAGTCTTCAATCAATCCAAAAAAGTTTATTTACATAATTATATGTATGCCCATATAGCCCTCAACCTCCATAAAGTTATTTTTAGAAGAATGAGCTATGAGTCATTTGATGTATAAAAAACAAATACTAGCTTTACTAAAATGAAAAGTAGTTGCTATTAAATATTTGCTTTTACTGAAAAGGTTACATATTTGCTTTTGCCAGGAAACATTTTGTTAACTATGTTAAATACAAACCAAATTGTAAACCCCTAGAAGAAGAGCTTCAATGCATCCACTGCTATGCACATTTCTGCTGGCTGAGACTGCAAGGTAGCACCAAATCAGTTCTGGAAGAAACTGCAGTGTAAATCGAAGTAATTGCTCCTCTCCACTGCGATAGAATTCAAAGAGCTGGTGACAGACAGGTTCCAACAACTGGAAGAAAGACAAAATGCTAATTCAAAGACTGGACTGTATTTGAATGACGCTGATATATGATATACAAAAGTTTTCCCTGATTGCTAATTACTGAAATAGATAAATGTTTCCATTTTTTGGAAGCAAAACTATTTACTGTTTAGCTATTGAGTAAAACTTCAAACTCTAGTGGAAGGGCAAACAGTGCAAAACAAGTATATTCGGAAGCACTTTGTAACTTTAAAATATTCTATAATCCTATGGTAGTATTATTATTAAAACCATATCTTTTTAACTTCTTAAAACACCTAAGCTGTAAGACATTTCTTCCTTAATATCCTTTCTTTCTGATAAAAGATGCCAATATTAAATGATTGGCTACAGGGCTGGAGACATTGAAATAGGAATTCTAGGTAGTTACTGTCACCTCTGGAGCTTATGTAACCTCCTGCATCTGACAGCAATGACTGTTGTGTGGAGTAGCTGAATAATTATAGATCCCTTAGATCTAGATCCCTATTGTAACCATGGTTAATTGCCACTGC
>CM053514.1:11375408-11437470 GCA_028627145.1 Eidolon dupreanum | reverse complement strand
TATTTATTTATTTATTTATTTTTGCATTGAACAGTTACTGAGGAATACAGGTAGGATAAAGATTTTAAGCATTGGAAGGACACTACTATTCAAGTACCAGTTGCCACTGAACTGACCCTCCCTTCACTCTTGGTTCTCTATGACTAGGACACCAAAGAGACTTTATGTGGCTCTTTCAAAAGACAGCTGTTTTCCTGGCAGACTTCAGCACTGTTAGCCTCTAATTATATACCTATCGTAAAGTTAAAGTCGGTTAAAAACACCAGTCAAGAAAACCACATTGTACCATAAACTGTCTCTTTAGAGTCTCTTGAACACACCACACATACCTACCTATCTCAGGGCCTTTGCACTTTCTATTCCGTCTCCCTCTAATTCTCCCTCCAATTCATTCTGACTTTGATTCAACCATCACCTCTTCAGTCCCAACACAAACTCCCCCTACTCCACTTCATTTATCTTCATAGTTTTATCACTAAATGACATTTTATTTTACATTTAGATATTCATTTAATATCTATCTCACCTACCAGCATACAAATTCTAATCCATGAGATCAAGAATTTAGTCTCTTTTGTCTACTGCTGTATTTCTAAGTGATTTTTGGCATGTTATATGGATTCAACAAATATTTATTAAGTGAATCAAACTGAATAATGAAAAAGTACTATTAGTAGAATCCAAATACCACATTTGCCAGACTTTAAGTAATACCAGAACCAATGTCTCAGATTTCAAAAATGCCAAAAGACAATAACAACTCTTTTAGAATATCTCCAAATTAAGAAACAAAATATTCTAAAGAATAAAAAGAAGGTTATAATATAAAAATAAATTATACTGTTATATTTTAGAAGTACTTCTCAATGGATTTTTAAAGATTGAGTTGTCTTTTAAGAATACAGAATACACACTGTCTTCACAACATAAATCAGGCAAAAAACATAAAACAAACTTATGTGCAAAACATCCTAAACCAGTGCTTCTAAATGTGTGGTCCACGGACTGAAGACCATCCACAAACCATTACCAGTCCCCAACAATATAAATACGGAAATTGAAAGGAAGCATTTAGTAACTTTTATAGTAACTTGATATTGCTGCAACATCCAAGTGGGGGATCAGCACTTACTGAACAGGAGATAGTTCATTTAGGGTTTATTAAATTTGTGTGGAGAAATTTATGTTTGAGAAATATTGCCATGAACCATTAGAGCTGTATTCACTATTAATCTGAATAAAAGAAATGCTATGAACCAAACTAGACCATTAGAAATTTACCTCACAGACTCTATTCAAAGTAGCCTGGTTAAAATACACTTCATCAGAGGAATAATTTTTAAGTCTTTCAAAAATACTAAGCATGAAACAATAAAAAAAAAAAAAATCTTTAAAGCACACAGCTATTAACTCTGTTTTAGTGAAGTAATTCTCACTTAAACATAGAAAACTTTAAAATAGCTTCTACTCGAACACAAAAAAACTAAAAACCCTTCAAGAAAACAATGTACCTATACATACTATACAAGCTAAGAAGCTTTGGAGGGAGGTGGGAAAGACAAGAAAAATGTGATTGTTCTATTTAGTTATTCCAGTTAACATTTTTGGCTTGTCAATATAATCCCTAATCTTTTCTTCAGCACCTAAAATTCATGATATACTTTATAGTATATACAGCAGAAGCTTAAAAGGCTCCCTTAAAAGAAGTTAACTACTCAAATAACAAAAGACTCTAGTTTTGATAGTTTCATCTCAAAGGAACATAGGCCCATATAGGGCTGGACTCCAGAGTATAAGTTATTTTACCCCTGTGTTAGAGTCTACCAAACTTAAAGTACAAAAACAAAATTATTCCTCATATTTCTCGCCTCTACTCTACCTCTTCCCATTCCAACTGACACTCCCCTAGTTCAGGTTCTCAACAGCTCCCTCCTAGGCTATTTTCATAACCTCCTTCCTACTAATCTTCTTGTTTTCAAATTTTTCCATTCTCCAATCTATCCTTCACATAGCCACCTTCCTAAAAGAATAACCTGATCAAGTCATCCCTTCAGTGCAAAAGAAGTCTAAACTGCTTATGATAGATTTCATGACCCACCATGGTCACAACCTAAATCCATCTTTCCAGCTTCAGTTCCTATCACAGTCTTATCCTCTCTTGTTAATTACTGCATTAGCCTACTTGCTTTATTCCAAGTGCCATGCCTCTTTATTTTCCATGCTATTGGAAAAGCTTTTCTATTTCTATATGAATGATGGGATTTGTAAGCACCAGAATCTGGAATATAGATAATTTTATTACCTTCAAACTAAATTTGCTGTCAAAAAGAAAAAAAAAAAATAGAAAAGGAGATGGGGCATGAGAAAAAAAGGAGGACTGGGAAAGCACCACCTGGACAAAAGTACTCGCCATTCTTTAAATGTCTTGCCTTTTTTCAGGCCTCCATATACTATCCTTAAGGCTTGAATATTCTTTTTATCTTGCACACCTGGTAAACTCATGCATATCCATCTTGATTCAGTTAAGCATTGCCTTGAAAACATGTGTTTACTTATTTTCTATGACCCTTTCTTTTTGGGGGGATAAAGACCATGTGTTATTCATCTTTGATTTTCTATTACTTTGGCTTGCAGCTGGCTCACAATGGGTCCACATATATTTGCTTAATGAATAAGTGAATGTAGGGACCCAGACTTTTCTAAGCTATCTCCAGCAAGACAGATGGATGAAAGATGATAGATAGATAGATCGATCGATAGATAGATAGATAGAAAGAAGCATGTTCAGAGATGGCTTTGGAATATGCTAATAATTCTATTTCTTGGCCTGGTGGATGGTACACTGGAGTTGATTTTATTTCAGTTTTGTTTTTACTCTGCCATTTTTTTGAACATAAAGTAGTCTTCTCTTATCCTCTCCACCCCACTTCTCAAAGGTAATTAAACACTCCATAACATATAGTTCTTTAAACATAGAATTTTTCTCACTACTATATATATATTTCACAATACAACATTAAAAAATTGTACTAGTATAATAAACTGTAAAAGTACTTACCTCACTTTGTGGCTCCTGGATAACTTTATAGAGAGATGAAACTAAAGAACTCTTGTCTTTCAAATTTGTGGCATAACTCTGTAAAGATGTTTCTGGTAGTGTCTAGACAAATTTAAAAGAATACATTTTATTTTTATGAAATGTCCAGAACAGGCAAATCCATAGACAGAAAGTAGATTAGTTGTTGCCAGAGATTGGGGGAAGGGAGAGTCAGGAGCGACTAATAAGCATTGAGTTTCTTTTGGGGTGACAGAAATGTCCTAGAATTAGATGCTGGTACTGCTTGTACAACATCATGACTATACTAAAAACTACTGTATTTTCATCTCAAAACAATGAATTTTATGTTATGTGAATTGTACCTCAACAAAATAATTGCAAAAATAAAACAAAAAATATATTTAATTCTCTTATCATCAACAGGGACATAAATTAACATCAACTTCATCGTTGATCACAGTTTGGGGTTAGAAATGAGAATATAAACCATGTATAAAGCCAGAGATACATTTTCTGTAGCATTATATAAGTTATAAATCTCATTAGCCTATTGACCCTGCTTCTTAATAAATATTATATTAAGGAACATTATTATATAGGGATCTAATAATGTTTCAAACCTTAACACCATGGGTCATTATCAAAGTAACTTCCGAGTTACATATTGTGACTCTTAGGTAAGGCTGTTCTTTACAGAACTGGGGGAAATTTTTAGACTCCTCAGAAATGGAGAAAAAGGTAGCCACACTACCAATGAATTCGTTTTCCTAATGCTATTTAAAATATATAGACAACTAATCACAGCTTGCCAGCACCACTCATTCAGAAAGGACATCATGACCAGAGGAGAATGGGAGGAGATAAAACTCCAGTAGTAAGTCAGACGGTTTTGGGTAAAAGTAGAAGGGAAATCTGAAAAAAGACAAAAACAAAAACAAAACATTTTATTATGACAAATGATAAAAACCTATCCTTCTAGAGTATACCCCTTCCTTAACATCTGTCTCCCAAGTCATTATTCTTTCTTATGCAAATTACTTCCTTCAGTCAATCAATCAACAGATGTTCACCTTGCAGTAGATATGTCTCAAGATACTGGTAATAGTCATTCCAAGACATACACTATTTCTTACATGTTCCATATCCTAGCATTTCAAGATTTAAAGTGGGTTATGGTTAGTGTACACAGATATATGTGTGCATAAATATATGCAGAAAATTAAGCAGCATGCATTTTTATAATAAGGATGTCTGATTCATTTTAACTTTATTGTTGAGTTCTTTGAGAACAAGAACTATCTCATTGTCTTTCTATGCACATCACTCAGCACAAGGCCTCATATTTAAACTTTTGCTGAAGAAGTATATTATAGATGAACAGAATAAGAAATAAACACTGTCACTGTTTACGCTTCAATAGATTCTTTAAAATTAGGTCACATTTCACTTCAGGATATATAAGCAAATAGATTCTTTTTCAAATTTAATAAGATAGTTTTGTTTACCAGAGTGGTAAGTAAATGTGAACTATCTGGGAACCTTCTACCATTCTTGGGGCCAGAGTGGGGGGTAGTTTCACTGCAACTGCTTACATAAAAAGGAGATTAGGGCATTCTTCAATATTTCAAAAGTATGTAACAAAAGATCTCCAGGCAACATTCCATTTCTGTTATTTGATCAACAGTAACCTAATACTAGGGTAATTTATATAAAAGGAAATAATAGTCAAATAAACAACATATTTCTAATCCCCTGAATGGAAATGAACTTGAATTACATATGTAAAATATTTTATATATATATATATATATATATATATATATATATATATATATATATATATATATATATGTCTAACTGTATAAAACTTTAAACTAAGTGAATTGAAATATAAACCTTTAAAAAATTATTAGTGAGTAGAAAGATTATTATAATATTATATATACTATTTAGGCTAAAAATAGAACATTGATTAAAATGTGAATAACAATTTTTAGTTTACATACCAATTAACTCTCATGAGATATAATATTTTCTGTGAAATAAAGACAAAAGGACAACTAGCTATTTTCTGAAAAGCAAGCTCTAGAAAATACCCTGGACCTGGGCTACTACTGCTAAATGAAAGAAAAGATCTCCTAAAAAATTAGTGTAGTGAACTACTACATTTTATCATAATTCTGTAATTATTTCATTTTGTGAATGGGAAAAGTTACTTTGTTTATAGAAGGGGAGAAAATGTAACTGCTGTGTTTATGATCAGTGCTTTGAAAAACTTAAGATATAAAAGAACCTAATGATTTAAATAGTGTTAGAGCAAACCTTTAAATTTTCCTGCACTGTACTAGTTCAAAGGTCCTGGCCTTCTTAAATACTTTTCAGAAGGCAGAACTGGAGACAAAAAAGAAAAAAGTAATAATGGGAAATAATGTTGGAAAATTGTCTTGGCAAAATTTGAAGACAGATGCTTCGTACTAAAGTATCATTTGACAGATGGTTTTTAAAAAAATGTAAGGATGTGATATGGGTTGGGTGGAAGAGAATTAATGAAGATGGACAGATGGGTGGAGAACCAATAAATAAAACAACTCTGTTCAACAATATTATACATCAGACTGGATTTTGAATCACTTATTGAAATTCAGTGACTACCAGAAAATCAAAAGTTAGGAATCTGGAAATATACTTGATAAATCCACACATAGCATTGTTATGAGCATGTTACAAATCTTTGAAAAGCTAAAAATCGAACTATTTATGAAATCTTAAAATAAAGAAGTCCCAGTCTAATTATTTTGTTGGTATATAGAGTACTAACAATAAGAGCCCAAAGCCAGAGTATATATTGAATAGTTCTTCCAAAGGGGGAGTAGGGAAGATTTGCACAAAGCAAATTATGTTGTCTTTGTGCATTTGAGAGAATGTTGGATGAGGTTATGAGGCTGGGAGTTCAGACACTGACCACGGAACAGTGTAGAGCTAAAATTATCTTCTCAGACAAGCTACTTCAATTTTTCTTATGAGAATACTGAGACCCAATGAAGTTATGTAATTTGTACAATATCATAAAACCATCTAACAGAAGAATTATGACTATATTAAAAGGTTTCTCACTTCTCAGCCCAATGTACTTTGTACCACTTTACCAATCATGATGACCACAGTTATTACATAAAACAACTAAGCAAAGACTTTTTCTAAATATATATAAATATATCCCCAAAGTTCCTTTCTTAAATATTTTAACCAAAGTATGTAATTAACATCACAAATAAATTTCAAAAGACAATATACTCTAATTTAAAAAGTACTTAAGAGGTTTGTTCTCAAGCATTTTTCTATCTTCTTTTACCTTTAGATACTACTGTTTACCTGATAACCTTAATCTCTTTATCAAACAAAAACAGAGCAAAACTCAACACACATTAATACAATTCAAAATAACAGAGCAAATAATTTTCAGGAATGTTTACCAAATTAAGGATTAGGAAATAGCTTCCCTTTTTAAATGACTATGATGTAGATTTGACAATAATTTAAAACATTTGTTATACCAAATTGATTGAAAATTGGGTAACTCTAATCTTGCATGGTTAGGAAAAAATTAAATTACTTTTTATTTCATGGGGTACAGGATTTCACTCCCCTCCTCCCAATGGAAAAGTTTCCTTACCCTTGAATTAAATTTATAAAAATTTCAATATAATATCACTACTCACATAATATATGTTTTATTGGTAAAATATTACTTAGATAATACTTTGTTTATTCACATCTTAGTTTCTTTAAGTGGAAGATGGTATTTAGAAAACAAGATCTGTGTGCTTGGTATATTCATTACTACTGGGGTGCCATTGCTTCTTGGTTCACTTGGTGAACAAAGCTAGGAAATACATGTATGCATAAATGTATGGATATACATATGCAAATATATCACTTACATATTTAGACCCATAAGTTCATACTGATTCTTCTAATTCCAATCTAATACTTTAGGGTTCTTTCTCCCCTTTCCCCATTCTATGTTTCCAATTCCTTTCTTAGACACAGAGAAATCTAACTCCCACTATCCTCCTTATATTTACTCCTTTTCTAAAAGTAACCAACTTACCATTGTAACCACTCTGGCTTTCTCTTCTATACGCCATCTATGCAACCCTTACCTCCAACCACTTACTTCCTGAAATGCAAAGGTATACTGCTGTCCTTACTGCTGCACTGCCCCCCACCACTCCCTGCTCCCCGCTCCCCCGCTTACCCCTTGATGCTACACTTCCTAGGGAATCTATATATCCAAGCCAGGAGGGGAAGAGAATAAACAAACAGATGAGAAGGGAAAGTCATGGTTTTCAATTATTTGCCTTAACAGTTGACCCTCCCCGCCACGCCTCTCCTTTAACATGTTCTTTTTCTACAACTCCCATATTAAAGAATAGCTAACTGGCTATATTTGGTTTTGCAAATTTGATTTCACCATTAAACATAAGAATGCCCTAGAAGTGGTATTCAATTGTTAAACTTGACAATTTTCATCAGCTTGCCAAAAAAAAAAATAATAATAATCATGATATAATGAACAAAGCTAAACACTCTTGAAGCAGAAAAAGACTTAAAAATATCTTGCATACCTATCTACAAAGACAACATATAAAGAAAAAAAGCACAGAAGATTTTGTCAAACTATTACAATATGTAGAAGGTACTTTATATAGAGAATTTTTACAATATTCTACATCACTTTACGATGACTTAGGAGTTCCAAAGGATACTCAATTTACGACTAAGAAAGCAGACAAAGTAAAAATATGCCCAGACATTCCTTCATCAGGATGAGATAACAGTGACAGATAAGACCAGCTGCAAAATTAATGGGAAGCACTGCTTCTCTCAAGGACACACTGCAATTGAAAAGTGTCATAACAATCTTCTTTTTTGTGCGTGACTATTGTATTCTTACTGAGAATTCTTGTTATCTAAAATCATAGACATCAAAAACTTTGTAAAATGAAACACCCACTCTTGCCTGGAGGATCTAAGTCACCTTGACACAGAGAAACAGGCTTGATTTCCAGCCTAGGTGCAGAGTTTTAGAGAAGGGGGTTTCTGAACACAATGTTCCACGTAGATGCTAACTTTGTAGTTTCCAAGACAACAAGACTCTGGGTCTACTTTGCAGTGAGACCAGATCTTGACCTTATGCACATTCAGTTCTGCTTTGTTCTGAGCCCATCAAAATACTGCTTCATTTAAATTTCATCTAAACTTCACCCTTCCTCAAAATTGTATAACAATTTTATTTTTTTCTTTGGCAAGATGCCTGTATGATACCCGCTGTATAGTCTCCCTCACTAAAACAAGCCAAAAAGTCTGACTTTGTCAAACTGTATGTTTGTCTCTGAAGGACTTGGGCTGATAGGGCTGAACAAAACAGTGACAATTGCAGCCCAAACCTTTCATTCCACGATCATGAAGCTCATATAATCATGCGTAACAATGAGATCCAAAGGATAAGGAGAACTGGTTCAAGTAACACAATTTTAGCTATCATAGAAGAGTTCATGAAACAGGAAAACAGAAGTTTTACTTTTGTCAACTAACCAAAAGTTATGTATGCCTTATATATTGCCACTGGGTTAGCTAACTAGAGAAAGATATACTGGCAGAAAATTGGGTAAATATCTTCCCATCTTCTCTGCGTTGTTGATCATGCCTACTTCCATTACATAAATTGAGAGAAACATTTCAACACTGAATCTTTGATGGTGGTTGGAGAGAGTTACATCAACATTCAGAGACTTTCAGCATTCTTTTTGTTGTTGCCATGAAAGGGAGAAAACAAACTCTTTGAACCACTTGAAGAAAAAAGGAATTGATCTCCTAGAAAAGACTACTATGTGTAAATAATTCCCCATTAAGATTTGTTGGAACATAACTTTTGCTTCCACAGATATTTAGCTTTTCAGTCATATAAAAAAAGCCAACTGGAATTTAAACTCCAGACAAAACTTCTTTGGAATATAATTATTATATTAAAATAGTAAATATTACCTTAAATTCTGACAACCATTCCTCCACAACTCCTTTCTCTGAAGTGAACATCCTTCCACATTTGTTATAAACCTTCGATCTGAAAGTTAACATAGAAAATCATTAAAATTTTGAATAAATCTTCTTTATAGCTAGATTACTGTGGATAGAAATAAACCTATAAAATTTAGGTACTTCTTGTTTGTGAAATTAAAGCAATTTCAAACATAAATCACTGAGTTCATTTCAAAACCAATGTGCACAAACAAGCATTAAAATGCAAGAATTTTGGTAAAAGTATAAATATCATAATATGATGAAATTGGCTCTGCAATTTCCATTCAGCTTTCAGGAATGCCAGCTGCAAGACATACTGGACATTTTTTCCCAGTTTCAATCATATAATTTCAAATAGATCATGCATCTTAAGAAAATCGCAGAAAATATTTTTAAACTGTAAAACTATCAAAAAACATGCATCCAAAATTGACTTTATAGAAGGCATTAAAGTAATTTGCTTATATTTCAATTCTTTACAAGAATAACTGTCTAGGCAAGCCACTTTATTCCCTGAAAGCTTAACATTTATAAAACAAAAGTAAAAGTGATAATATCCAAGATAATGACCATATTCAACAATAGTTTCTCAGAAGATTGAAATTACTTAGGTATGAGAAAACAGGAAGCTAAAGAAAATGTAAAACAAATTTATCTCAAGCAAAACTTGTCAAAGAACAATGCAGTTTTCTTTACCCATGCATCTGCAAGAGTAGACTTAGAAACTGTTTCTTGAGGGAAAATCTTAGCTCTGTCTTCCTAACCTCCTAATTCAGGAACAAATCCCACATTAGGCTTCTTAATTTTCATCAGCATTATCAAGTAGTAGAAACTGAAGCAGAATTCCCTGAAACTGAATCCTGATTCTGTTATTTACTTGAAATATAACCTTGGGCAAGTTATTTGCTTTACTTTTCTTATCTGTGAAGTAGGATTCAATGAAAAAAATGCAAATAAAAAAACTTACTGCAGTACCCGGCAACAAAGCATTATTATTATGCAATATTATTATTGAAGAATATCAACTCATATAGCCTCCACTCAGCTATCAAAGTATATAGATCTCCCTTAAAGGGCAACACAAGGTTCCTGCCAAAGAATACATTCTAAAGTTTCTGTCACCTAATTCCTATGAAAAGTATGGTTAAAATATACATATATATGTATATATATTCATGAAGAATTATACAGTCTTAAAATATATTTATGAAGAATTACTTGAGAGATAGGTATTTTATTTTTAAAATAAAAATAGCCCATTTATTTTTTATTGTAAATTTTATCCTTAGATCAAATCAGACTATCAGAAAACCACATATATTTGTAGCATATTACTAATTTCATAGAGTTCCGCATTCAGATAAACTGCACTTTGGAAATATGTTCAAAATGTTACTAAAACACTGCTAGATCACGTTATATCCCCTTTTAAATCTAACAGAGGAAAAAAATTCACATCTTCAAATTCAGTACCAGGAAAAACTCTTTTAGAGTAATTGGTTTGCTTTTGCATTAGGATTACTGTGAACCTCATAACTGATTCTCTATGCTTTGACTCTAATGGGAGTCAAAGTTTCTGCCCTAACTGTCCAAAAAATAGCAGGCCTGAACAATTCTTTTCTATCGTTTTATAGTACAGTCTTCCACTTATTTTCTATTTGCCTGGATCTGCTTATTTTTATCCAATAATATTATAAATATTTGTGAAACAAAATGAAGTAAATATAAATGCACATGACTTTCCTTTTGCATTTATCCATTGCTTATCTAGTAAATTAGGAAGGAAAGTTATTACAAATAGAACCATGCTACAATCAAGTTACAGAGAATTGGGGAGGTAAAATTTTTATAAATATTCAAAATAACTCTCTAGTTAAAATTAAGACCAATTATTAAAAAGTTAGAAGGAATCAAGAGAGAGATGCAAAGGATCAAGAATGGTCAAAGCAATCTTAAAGAACAAGAGCTGGAGGACTTGGACTTCTAAATATCAAGGTTTACTATAAAGCTTACCAAAAAAAACACAGTAATTAAGCCAATGTGGTGTTATTATAAGGGTCAGGAAAAAAAAACAATGGAACAGAATAGGGAGGCCAGAAACAGATCTACACATACATGGTCACAAGGTTTATGACAAAAGTAACCCTGTATAACGTTATTTCATATTTAAATACTTAAAGCAAACATGTTAATCTCCAGATATAGAAGTTATAGAAATTCTTCCTTAAAAAAAAAAAAAAAAAGTGACACTTGAATTCAGTAGGGGAAAGGATAGTCTTTATAATAAATATTTCTAAACAAAAAAAATTATTGACGAGAATGGCTTTGTTTCACATTTTTACACACTTCTTTAATGTCTTAGTTTAATAGAACACAGTTGGATCCTTATAACTCCTTCTGCATTCAAACTGATACATGATAGTTTTGATTTTTTACCAAAAAATCAAAAGTAAAGAAATCATACTCCACTGAGACTTGATCTTTTCCTACCCAATATATCCTGAAACTTTCTTTTTTTATGTGTAGTAAACTGTTACTATAATATTTATGGCCTTCAACAACAACCCCTCCTATTATTTACATGTTTGTGTAGTCTATTCCCACACTGGACTTGGCAATATGACCTGTTTGGGCCAGTGGACTTTAGCAAGCATGATGCCAGCAGAAGTTTAATAAGAGCTTTGCACCTGTGACATGTCTTCTGGAAATACTGCCTCTTAGAAGGTAGCCACCATGCTATTGTAGGGGTGCAGAACAGGTCACACCAAGATGTTTCTCTGTGGTATGCAGATTATGTTGAGCTACAGGTACTTGAGGCTCTGAGGGCTCAACAGAAATTTCTGCCCCCTCCCATCTCTTGAACTATCCAGAAGAATTTGAATTAGGGAACTTGTCTATAATAAGAATTATCAGAGATAAACTTTTTTGATCTATATATACAGCAGGACAAACTAACTATTGAACATCTGCTCTTCTTATTGTCCTGTAATGACCCTTTGAAGGCCCAAGGCACCTTACCTTATCCTTAGTTCAGAATGACAAATTTATATACCTCATTTTAACTTTCTGTCCCTGAACCTCTCATGCATATAGAGTCTGTGACTCTCTCATGTACGTGAGATCCTCATGCATACATATATAATTAAATTTGGTTATTTTTGTTGTTGTTGTTGTTAATCTGTCTCAGCCAAAAGAACATTTTAGGAAGTAGAGGAAAGTTTCTTCCTCTCGCACAGCTGGAGCTTTGAACATATGCTATCAACCTCATTAGCCGGGCACTGTTCACCCTGAAGCTGCTGCAGCAGAAAGATCCTGGGACCTCTAGCATGCCCATAAAGGTAAGAATTCTTGCCAAATCAGACTCCCAAATCTCTATTGGCAGAGTCCAATGGTAGAAGAGTGTCCTTTTTTTCCTTTTCTAAACTTAGATTAGCGGGAAAAAATATTTGTGAAACTAATTTATTGGGCTTAGCAACATTTGATTATTTAGTGTGAGTATTTATAGGTTTTGTTAATTCTATTTCTTTCTCTGCATCTAGTGTCTCTTCTTTTGTCTTATTATATGTCCAGAAAGCTTGGCCTTATGAACAGTGAGAATATTTTCTCTCTGGCCTCCACTATCTAGAGGGTGCACCTTGCTTTCTGTCCAGTCATACCAAGCTCTCAAGGGAGTTTTCTGCGTCTATACATTTCCTCCCAGAGATGGTAAAAACTGGGCCTCTCATTCTTGTTTTCTGCCATTTGGAGGATATATATGCATCTGTCAGGCAGCCAAGTTGGCTGTGGATTTGAGCTTAGGGAATATAAACACTCCCTTCAAAGTGGTGGGGGGGTACGGTACATGATTCCCTGTTTCTGGGAATAGCTCTTTCTAACTCTGGGAGTTAACTTTATCTTGTGAGGGTTGCATCTTTTTGCATTCTCCTTGGGGGATGCCTCTTGCATCCAGAGTATTGGTCTGAGTCACTATTAAGATCCTACTCATCAAGGTCAGGGGATGGATCCTTTGGAAATTTTTCTAAATTAAAAAGAATGAAAAATTTTTAGACAGCTCTCATATTGTTATAATGGCTAGTCATTAAAATTCTAATTAGATGGAGAGACAAATTAGAACAAAAATCAAAGTCCACTCAGATCCCTTCCTATTTGCCTTCAGAAATTTGTAGATATTGTAAAAGAAGAAAAAATTGGGATACTGGGTGTACAATTGTCCTGGACTTAAAAAGAAAAAAAAATAGTAAATATTACTAAAAAACAATCAAAAAATTTATGTCTTAAGAACTCAGCTTGTGAACTGTCAGGTTGTAAGCTCCAAAGTATGGCCAGACAGAAATGTGGGCTAAAGTCCACTGATGGCTAGAGTCCCACCAAACTGCTGCCTGCACTCAAGGAAATTATAACCTAAAATTACAATAGCTATTATAAGTAATGTTCCAAATAGATTAGATCATTTAAAAGTGCACTTAAAAGCAAGGGCTTCCAAATCAAATAAACAAAATGAGATCCAATTTTTTAAATATTGATAGGGATGAAACAAAGAGAAATTTCCAGAACTCTTTGATAAGGGAATTCCATGAACTGTGGGCACCAAAACCCACTGCTAAAGCTCTGACTCAGGCTACAATTAGATTAAAAATATATATATATGTAAGCATTTATAAAATTATGAAAACTGAAATTTTTAAACAGACTTTATAGTAAAAAGAGTTATATGAACTTTACCTGAATGTTTTATGAGAATAGATATTATGTCTGGCAGGGAACAATTCTTCTACCCAGGCTTGTAAAATCAACACCTGTAGATAAAGTCCTAATGGAGGCTATAGTTAAGAATGTAAGAGTTGATGGAGTTAAGGTAAAAGTTAATAGGTGAGTTGGTATATTTTGAATACGTTTATGTGAAGTGACTGAAACTCTTTTATCTGATTGTATTGTGGAAATAGACATTGTGTCTCACTGGGAAGCATTTCCCTGTCTGCTGAAAATAAGAAGCCTGTCAGTTCTTTCTTTTGGCTATCAAAGGGAATCATCTGGAAGGTATGATCTTTGTACCCTCTTGAGTCCATGGAATTGTTTAATACTGCCAGAAATATTTACTGTTTGTCACAGCTGAAACCTGACAAGATATTTTTAAAGATTTAATAACTTTTTGATCAGAAATTTGGCAAAATTGGAAGCTGAAGATTCAAGAGCCTGGAAATATTTTTTAAAACAACATCCTCTCATAAGCTGAAGTAAGCAAATTAGGGATGAAGCCACTGTATGGATAGGTCAACCTATGATATCATTTGAGAAATTGAGAAACTGTCCTTATCTTACAAATCTTTGCAAAACCAGAAATGCAGCTCTAGAAATAGTTCAAAGCCCACCTATCTTTTACCATTCTCAATTCTTAAGACTGAAAAAAAAATGTAAAGAAGTTTTTAAGTACAAAAGGCTACATACAGAAGCATCCTTGCCCAAAATCTAGCCATAGCTTCCAAAAAACTCTTCTCCATAAATATGAATAAGAAAAAGCTTTAGCCATCTAAGCAGGTAACCTTAATTTATTCCATCTGTCAGAAATAGTGTAGATCCAACTGTTCTTTTAAAAACTAGTGAGTTTTGCATTATTATTATACCAGTATCATGGCTAAAAGTTTTCTGAGTCTGTCTGGGTGTTTATATGTATTGTAAATTTGAGATACTTTTCTACCTTCAGATGATATTGTTAAAATTAATTTAATAAATTAAAATTAATTATTTGAAGGCAAGTGCTTATAAGGATTATAGATTCTAAACTTACATAAAGATAGAAACTAACCCAAATTTTTTCTATGTTCACTTGATGTAAGAAAATCTTTAATGTAAATTTAAAAGCTAATTTAAGTTTGTTAGTTTAATTAAAATAGATGTGTCTTTAGAGTTATCAACATTGAATATAATGCAGATAAATAACTTTATTCTATCTGGGTTTACTAGTCAAATAAATTCATATTATCTTGCAAAATCTGTCAGCAAGAAAAATAATTCAGTATGGTGAAATTTTCATAAGTAATCTAAACATAATTGTTAAGAGCAAGTAACTTAAATAAATGTAAATAGGATAAAAAGGTTTTTCTTTAGATGAACTCTTTAGCAATAATCAAATTGTATGTGTACTTAAAAATAGTTTCTTTAATCTTTTTGGTAACTTGAAACCTTAGAATTTTGTTAAGCCAAGTGGTAAGTTAAAGTCACTGAAAGTCTAGATCATTTCCAAATAAAATAATAAAACATTAATTGCTGAACATAGGTTTATCTATTTTTTGCTTCTGATTATAGAAGAACTAGAGATATTTGGGTCTATTAGTAAACATGACCTGTGCCACATTAATTTTTTTTTGTTTTGAAGAAATATACATTTCTAGAAATTATAAAATATGTTCATAAATTTGTCAATCTAAAGAATACTGGTATAACACTTCACAATTGCTTACTTCCCAGTTTCACTAGAAATTAAGGTTTTTAAAGGTTAAGAATTCTAATATATGTAATTAAAGCTGCAAAGATTAATAACAGGGAAAACAACTGTGTGTACAAGAAAAATAGGATATGTTATGGCTTTTAAAAACAAGGTATAAGATAAAGAGATTTGTTTTCATTAAGGGAAATGAAGTAGTCCTGATTATTTCTGAATGAGAAAGAGAACATGAGATAAACTAAATGGGGCACAAAAAATTGTAGAAATTTTATGAAAAAGGAATTTTCAGAAAGGAAATTTTATGTGTGATCAAGCTGGATAAGACTGCATGGATTTATTAGAAGTTCTTTAAACTTTAATATCAATTGTGCACTAAATATTCTTTTATCTGTTAAAAGAACAAAGTTTTCTTGGATGATTGGTCTGCTACTGATAAGTTTTGTGAAAAAGTTTTCTGTCGAGAAAGCAAAGATTCAGTGTTTTATCAAAATAATGTTCTGTGTCTTATGTTTTCTTGATCAGGTCCTTAATTATTTAAGAAATTCAAATATCCTCAAGAGTAAGAACTAAGTGTTATGACTTATGATCCTATTTAATCAAATGTCCAAACCTTTTGATATATTTTAACAAACTTCCCAAAATTCAAATTATAAATCGTCTTGACTTGGGAGAAAAGAGAAAAGTTTCTTCCTCCTCCACACTATAAAAGCTCAGACAGAGACAGACATCTGGATGAGAAGCCACGTGGAGAAAGACCTTTGAGGATGAGAGGCCATCTTTGGAATTTCAGGCTCAGCCAAGAGTCCCTATGAACGCAGTTGCACAAGTGATTTCAGTTAGACTGATTTTAGCTATCCAAAGACAGAACTGCCCAGCTGAACCCAGTCAACCCATAAAATCATAATAATAAATCTTTGTTATTTTTCAGGCCACTGAATTTTGGGGTAATTTATTACACAGCAGCAGAGACCTAAAACACTATAGAACACATGCAGAGAAATTAGTCTTTATTAAAAAACAAAAACAAAAACCTTCTGAATATTACAATTTTAGCTAAATCTATCATGGGTATTTCCTGATTGAAAATTTTCCAGCCCTTTAAAATTGGTTGTTCCCAATTTCTACTATTTGAACAATGCTGTGACAAACTTCCTTGTATTTTTACAAGTACTCTTCTATAGGATAGACTCACAGAAACAGCATTGCTGGGTCAAAGGTTACTTTTAATTGAAATTTCAATAAATACTATTATATTGCCCTCCAAAAAGATTATATCATGTTATAACTCTTACCTCCACTAAGAGTAGATGAAAGTACCCATTTTCCTATAACCTAATTGACTGTAGATATGATTAACCTTCTTAATTACTGCCAATTTTATGGGCCAAAAAAGCCACATTGTAAGCTTCCATTTGCATTTTGTTGAAAATCTCTTCAAATGTTTGATTATTTCATTTCTTATTCTGTGAACTGCCTATTCATAATCTTTGCCTACTGTTATTACTTTTAAGTGTATTCGTAGAGCTTATTACATACTACCTTTTTTAAATGTTGCAAATATTTTTCCAGTTTTTTAATTTGTCTTGTAGTTTAGTTGCTGGTACTTTTCACTGTGCAGTAGTTTTAAATTTTTATGTAATTAAGTCTGACAATCTTTTCCTTTATTAATACTGTTTTGTTTCATAAAACTTTTCTCCAGTGTTTTCTTCTAGAGTTATTACACTTTTTTTTTAATATGATAGGTTTATAATTCTTCTGGCTTTTTTTTTTATACACATACAGTATGAATCGAACTTATTCTCCCCAAATGAATAATCAAGTATACTAACATCATTTATTGAATCATTTTCCACTAGGAAGAATTGGTACCTTTATTACTATATACTAAATGGTCATGTACTTGGGTCTATTTCTGAACTCTCTATTCTATTTCAATGATCTTTTTTATTATTCATGCATCTGTACCACACTATTTTAATCACTATAATTTAAGTGCTTTAAGTGTACATTATTGCAAAGTTCAAAGTAATAATGACTTAAACAAGATAAAGTTTATTTCCTTCTCATTAAAATGATTGAGAACAGGTTGGCAGTCCAGGGCTAGTATGGCGGCAGCTATCTATTTGCTTCACTATCCTAGCAAAATGGTTTCCATCCTCAAGGCTACATCACATTTCAAGATGGCTACTGTAGCCATCTGGTCCACATTCCAGGAAAGATGATAAGGAGGAAAGACAATGCCTTCACCCTTCCTTCAAGGGAGACTTCCTTCCCTGAGCTTTTTATAAACTTACACTTACAGCTCATTCATTGGCCCGAGTTTAATATTAATGGCCATACACAGCATTATGTGAGACTAAGCAAAATCATCTTTAGCAGGTGCCACATAGTTAAAAATTTGGGTTCTATTCCTAAGAAAGAAGCAAAAAACATATTTGTGAATGAACAGCTATCTGCTACAAGTGCATTTTGTTATCTGATAGGGCTTAGTTTATTATGTTGCTATTAGAAGCTCTTCTCTTTTTTTAAACTTTATAATTTGTTTTTTATAACCGCTTATTTCAAGTAGTTAAGAAAGCGATCATTTTCTTATGTATTCTGATTATTTCATTTCTATCAATCTTACTGAATTACTATCTGGACTTCAATAATTCTTTGGTCTGTTAGCTTGAATTTTCTAGACAATCATATTAATCATAATAACTGTCCCATCTGACAGCTAAATATTTTATTTTCCTACCTCAGTGTTAATCTCCAACTTAATCTTACCTGTAAGAATTTTGCCATTTGGTTGGCATATCATATTTCACATTTCAAACATGATATTAAAATTCTTTTTTGCCCATAAGCCGGAGGTTTACATTGTTTTGTTTTGTTTTGTTTTATAGCAAACACAATTTATTTTAACTATAGGACTGAGATCTTTATTCAGTTTGTTAGTTAGTTTACCCTATTCTCAGAATGCTGGTAAACTGCTTTCAAATGATGAAAAAAGTAAATGTTCTGTTTTTATATATGTTCACATTTTTTCTCTTTCAGCATCTCTAAAACACTATAAAAGTACCTGAAAACACTATAAAAGAGTTGACTAAATAAAGTACTATTTGATATATGACCCAGTTTTAAAACGAAAGGAAGGAAGAAATGGTAAAAATTGCATATATATTTAGCTTATAGCTAACGCATGTAATGAAAAAATGCTGAAAATGGTTGTGGCAACTAAGTATGACTGGTAAGCAGATCAGAGGTATGGCAACTATCAAAGTAATAAGCATGAGCCAAAAAACACTTTGCTCTCTCTCCTGTAGATTACAACACAGGCAAAATAAGATTAGGCTGCTAAGATTATGCATAAGCAATTAATTCAAATTAACATCCTATTAAAAAGTATTTTATTCAATCTTCCTCTTCCACTTTCTACTTTGAAAAAGCAACCAAGTCTATTGGCAGAGGCTCTTCGACAATTAAGAACACAAATACCCCATAAACACTTGCTCTTTGCCAAACCAAATAAATTCAATTGAACTAAAGAATTAGCCAGCAGCGTGCCATTGACTGTACAGTGTGTGGGGAAGTAGAAAGAGATGAATATTAATTTCTCCAGTAAGCCAGCCAAATTTCTCTCTCCCATGTCTTGCCCAAGGGTAGGTAAAAAGTTTTAAGGTTTTGGCATTGAGCTTGGCGAACTATTCTTTGGGGACAGGCAAATTAAAAGTATTTGGAATTTTGCTACATCAAGAATACAAGTCACTTGTATTAGTTGTTACTGTAAAAAGTACCACAGACTGGGTGGCTTAAACAATCAACTTATTTTCTCCCAGTTCTGGATGCTGAGGTTTCAAAATCAAGGTGTCAGCAGGGCTGGCTCCTGCAGAGCTATAAGGAAAGGATCTGTCCTAGGCCTTTCTCCTTTGCTTACAGCCACCTTTCCCCCTGTGTCTTCACATCACCTTCCATCTGTACAAGTCCTGTCCAAATTTCCTCTTCTTATAAGGACACCAGTCAACTTGGATTAGGCCCATCCTACTTACCTCGTTCTCACTTAATTACCTGTATAAAGACTATCTTCAAATATGGATACATTCTGAGATACTGGGGATTAGGACTTCGATATATGAATTGCGGGGTAGGGACACAATTCAGTCCATTAACACCATCAAATTTGCAATAAACCAGGATTACAACAACTAATCTGACTCTCTTTTCTTGTCCCAAGAGGTGCTTAAATATCATCCATTTATTCATAAATTATCAAATGTCTATGTCCTAGATCTAGGTTTACAAAAGTGAACATGACATAGTCCCTGACTTGAGGGATTCAGTCTATTAAGAAGAGACAAGTAAACCTAAAACATAGCAGAAGTCACTGTCCTTTAATTTGTTTTAAAACAAATTAAGGTAGATCAGGGTATAAGCAAATAAAATAAAATTTTAAAAAATGCTATGAGGAGGAATGTAAAAGAAAGCCCCTAGGCACCTTACCTCATCCTTAGCTCAGAATGCCATACAGACCTCTTTTTCCCTTTTTGTCTCTGAACCTCTCATGTATGTGGGATCTCTGACTGTCTCATGTATGTGGGATTCCCATGCAAATGAAGTTAAATTTTATTTTTTCTTATTAATCTGTCTCATGTCATTTTGATTATTCAACCAGCCAAAAGAACCAGAAGAGAGAAGGGGGAATTTTTCTCTTCCCCACACTGTTTGCATTCTAAGTGACAATTTTCCCTGCTCTAATGTTGGGGACAAAGGGAGAGAGAAATGTTAAGAGAATCAAATTCCAATTGATTTATGGGTTGGGTTGATGTCTTAGAGTGAGTCACTACCCTTTAGTAAATTGGAATGAGACTCTCAACCTTTAATGACTCTGGTAATAGAGGCTCAGATGTTCAATTAGAATATGGTGGGGGCAAAGAGAGGGTGCAATGAGAAAATGCAAGTAAATACAGTTAATAGTGGTAAAGTGTATTAATAGGGCCATAGTAATAAAAGTGAGGGGAAGCAGAGTTTGCCACCCTAAAATTTGCCTTTTGGGATAGTGATTAAGCTGGTTATTTTTAAGAAACAGAGATCCAGGAAAAAACTTTGACCTATCTACCTACAAGAGTTCAGTTAGAGGATTTGCTCTAGGAAGGGAGATATCATCATAGATAACTAGTTTAACATAAACTAAGTGTGAAGCCAAGGATAAACCTAGCATGGTCTGTTTGATCAAAGTCCTCCCTGTGTCCCATTGTTAAAGATGGCCCAGCAAACATTTATTTACCAAACATTTGCTTTTCCATCTCCATGTGAATTGCCTTCCTTCTCTTTGAAATCCAATCCACAACTCCCCTCATCCTTCTCCTTAGCTCAAGATAGCATATAAGCCATTCTTCAGGAAGCCCCATATGTACATATATAATAAATTTAGCTATTTTCTCCTGTTAATCTGTCTTGTGTTAATCTGATTATTAGTCTAGCCAGAAGAACTTAAAAGAGTAGAAGAAATATTATTTTTCCTCTCTGAAAAAAGCAAGATTTTGACTATACTACAAAATTCTACTTGGGTTCTTCTCCATCAGAAGATCTATTAATACAGTTGTTTTTCTTGGTTTAGAAAATTATACTAACCAAAGCAGAAATAAATAGTTCAGTATGATCAGACTGATTCATATAAATTGCAGTAACAGTCAATTTGTTTTAGCCAAGACCAAATTATAAAAATATTTTAAAATAAAGTTTTCCATAATATTGTCTTAAAGTAATATAACGAAATGGAACCTAAACCTTGCTTTGCAGCTGAATATGAAACTAAAATTAGTACAGCAAAAATTTCTATCTTAGTTCCTCCCAAAGTACTTGAAAGTTCTTTAAGAATGTTTAATCCCTAAAGTATTTTAAGCATATTTTTTCTATTATGCACTGTTTCTGAAGAAAGGGTTTATAGCAGAAAACTAAACATTTGTTTGGACTCTTTCACCAATAACTAATTCCTGATTGATGAAATCAAATTCAATAAATCATATTATGTTATGATAAACTCTGGAGCTTTATAATCTGAAGACATGAAATATCTCTCCTGATTACCATCTTGTGACCAGCTCAATATGATTTCCATGAAGAAGCTGACCTTTCTGAGGTACTACCTAAAATTATGTAATATATTTGAAGTTCTCATAGTGAAAAGAACAAATTTTACTCTTACTTCTCTTGATACTGTATTTTTTGGCCTGTCCTTCCTTTCTCCTCAGTCTATCATTATCATGGATAAAAAGAACATCTCATCTCCAAACAAAAGTAATTGTTAGAAATTAAATATACGAATGGTAGGGGAGCTTATTAGAAGGAATCCCTTTATAAAATTTTAAATAGAAAATACAGTTAATACAAAGCGTAGCAAGCATAACTAAAATTTCTCTTCTACTCTTTTCTATAAGGAGAAGAATCATACCTTATATTCCTTTTACAACCCTACCCCACCTCCCATCCCAGTGTTTTAACACAGCCTAATAAAGAGAGGAAACAACATGGCATGATGAAAAGGTCCAGAAAAGTCATGCCAATGTTCCAGCAAGTTACTTAAATTTTCTAAGCCTCAGTTTCTTCAACTGTGAAAAAGTAGGTGCTAACATCTACATTATAGGAATGTTTTAGGAATTAAAATAATACAAATAAAGCACTGGCATACCAAAGATGCTTAATAATGACAGCTCTAATTTTCACTAACAAAATATTTATCAACTAGATGATTGAGAATGTATTTCAGGATCTTACAGTTCCTGAAAGGGGGGATGTAGTGAAGAAGGGAGGGAGCCTTTATTAGATTCTAATGCCCTCCAGTCACTTCCATCCTTACTTATTTTTCACTGATTAACTTTCTGATTTAGTATCCTAATCTACTCCCACTGCCTCCAATTATTTCACCACCAATTTATTCCTTAACCCTCTTTACAGTATATATTGGTTCTCATCATATACGCTCCATGACCTTATAAATGACAAATCTATTGGTTCTGTCTCAGTATTCATTCTTTCTCTTTAACCTTGCCATAAGTGTCTTCCTTTCTGAAACAGTACTAAGATGACTTTATGGACTTCAAAATTCTGGTTCTACCACCCGAGTAACCATTCTTCTGCTTTTCTGTACTTCTGTACTTCTCTAACAGCCTATTTGATTTGTACATTTCTACCTTCCCTACTTAGTGGATGCTTCTCCCCACCATCCATTTCTAAAATACTTCTACTTCTCTATTCCCTTATTAGGACTCACTTGAAGTTTAATAATTTTCCCAAATAGTCTCTCTCTTATAAACTACTAAAGTGTATACTCCTTTGGAGACTATGTTGTCACTCTGTTTGACACAGTAATATCTATGGATTTACAAATTAGCAGGAACCTTGAAATTGATGTCGAAAGGGCTTATGTCTAGCAAGTTTAAAGAGGTCAGACTGGCAACTTTTTATGCCTCCCATGAGTGGAGGTGGGGAGTACAGTATGTGTATGTTAATCAGAACCAATACCCTAACTAAATTAATTAAATGTTATTTATATTTAAAGAAGTTAAAAAAGAAAGAGCTCGAAAAGGTAAAAATAGAGCTCACAATTATTTGCCCAAATTAAGCACTTTTAAGACTTAACATTATTCTCCTAAATTTCCAAGCCTATAAGTCACTCTGTAAAGGAATAATGTAAATCTTCTAACAGCTAAAACCTCGAATAATTTTGATAGTACAGTTTAAGGACTCAGATACAATGTTTTCATTAAGTCGAGTACAAATGACTGAATGAATCCTTATACATTATATGAGAAAGCAACTAATGTTCACCAGCTCATCAAAAGACTCTTTGTTCAAGAAAACACACACCAAAGAAATATCACTTAACGTTTACTACTAAAAGGCTACCCTGATGCAAGCCTCGACAATGACAAATATTTAAGCTACAATGGAAAAATACTGTTTCCAAAACTCCTTCATCCCTTTTATGTGTTGCACTTAACATTCTTTACAAGGCACAAACAGGATTCAGGAGTGCAAACTGATGTTGGACACCCAATAAATTAAAATGTGAATTATATAAAATGCATTATACAAATATCATCTCATTCCTATTCTGGGATCTTCTATCATAACCATACTGGGCTGTATTTGTTAAAATAGCAGAATATATGACATCAACACAGAACAGACCAGTAATAATTATGATAGGTTACCAAAAACTGAAACTAATTGGGCAAAGAGGAAAACAATTAGACATTCAAATAAAATGATTAAATTTACTTCTTGGTGTTAGAGAATAAGAGAATAGCCCTGATTAGGAAAAATGTAGGGCACTGAATTAAAAAACATGAGTTATAGCATCAGATAAAATGGAGTTTATAACTTCTTTCTACCACTAATTCGTTGTTGATCTTAAACAAGTATCTTAACTTCTTTGAGTCTGTTTTATCTTTAGAATAAGGATGATAATACTTATCTCATAAAGATATGTACAGATTAAATGAAATTAAGTATGAAACGTAATTAGAAAATAGCACATATTAAAATCTCAATAAACTGTATTTAATCCAAAAGGACCTAGACATTTTTAATAGCTAAACTATTTCAGACCTTCAAGAAAGAAATTAATTGCCAGAGTGCATAAAAAGATGGAAAGCTTCTCTCTCCCTCCCTTCCTCTCTCTCCTCCACCTTTTCTCTATTTTATTAAGCTAGCATGTTTGGAAACCAAAACCTGAAAGAAGTAATACAAAAGGAACACTAGAGATCAATCTTACATAGCAATTGAATCTAGCACTACTTTAAAGAGGTATGCTATTATGCAGTTGCCTGCATCCTGAAGAGAGCAATTTTTGGTGAAATCTACTGGGAAATGTCATATAATTCATCAACCAACAGATAAAAGAAAAAAAACCATATGATCGTCTCAATGTATATTACGAGGTACGTAATTTTTTTCCAATTTAATCTCAATTCCAAAAAAAAAAAAGGAAATAGAAAACTATTTCCTTAACGTGCTAAAAAAATTGTCAAAAAGAATACACAACTGCGAAAGTCTAAAGCCATTCGCATTCAAACAAGAAACAAGCCAAAAATGCTCACTATTCACTACCATAATTTAACATTATTCTAGAAGTTCTGACCAATGTAATTTAAAAAAAGGATTAAATATTGCAATAAGACAAAATTATCATCGTTTACAAATGCTATAACTGCCTTATTACAAAATCCAATAAAAACTATTAGAATTAAGAGTTTCATAAGATGACCAGTTAGAAAACAGTATACACAAATTACCAACTTTTCTATGTTCCATCAGGAAGATGCAATCCTCTTTAAAATATGATGAAAAAAGATTCTATTCACAACAGCAATAATAAATTTTAAAATACCAAACATTAACTGTAAAAACAGAAAGAACCACATGAAGAAAACAACGTAAAAGATGACTTGGAGAAATGATGAAAACATTATAAAGCTATCATGACTATCTCTAAAAAATTAATTTAGAAATTCCAATGGGGTTCTTTTGGGATCTTAGTAAATTGAATTAAAAGTTACCTGGAAAAAGGAATATATCAGAAATGCTGAAAATGTTTCAAAAAATATAACATGAATTCACATGATCATGTAATAAAGTATATTAATAGTTATTAAAAGTTACAATAATTAGGACTGCTTAAAATTACTGAAGAAAAAAATGAAGAGCCTAATAAAGCAGAAAAACTTAAAAAAAAATCATATACGCATATGATTTAAAACTTCTGAGGAAAGACAATTGTTCAATAAAAAGTATTAAAATAATAGACTTGCCACTCTACAGTAAATTACATCCCAAATAAAGATGTAAATGTTTTTTAAAACTGTGAAAGTAATATAAGGAAACAGAAGTGAGTAGTTATATAATTTGGGAATGCAAGGCTTTCCTAACCAAGTAGATATCATAAAAGAAAAATTTGATAGACTTGACTACACTAAAAATGTTTAAAATCTGTTTAAAGAGAAAAACCCACACCAAAAACAAAATTAGGATGCAAATGACAAACTGGAGAAATTATTTGCAATGTAATTTGACAAAGGTCTAATAGTTTCATACACAAAGAGCTCTCATAACTCAGCTTCTAAAAATCTCTACTAAATAAACAAAGGACACTAATAGATAATTCACAAAAGAAATACAAATATTTAATGTCACCAGTAATCAGCGAAATAAAATTTATAGAAGATACAACTTTTCATATCAAAATGGCAGGTTTTTAATTGCTAGTGCTGAATACAGAGAGGTTGCTGGGATTCTCAAACACAATTAATAAAAAAGAATATTAATTAAACCTTTCTGGAAGGCGTTTATTAATATCTATTAAAAATAATTTAAATATGCATAACTTTTGACTTCAGAATTTATCTTAAGGAAATAAAGACATGGGCAATGATTAATGATTAATCAAGAATTCACCTTGATTACACTATTCACCCAAAATTATTAGAAAAAGCTTAAATGTTCAACAGTTGAAATGGTAGTTAAATAAATGATGGTAAATCCATTTGCTGAAGTATTAGCCACACATTTAAAATGATGTTATGTCGCAAAAGAATAATATTTTATTGACTCAAGTAAGCATTTATTCAATCAAGTGAAAATAAGCATGTACCAAAAAAAAAAAAAAAACCTTACATCCAATATGGTTTCTCTTTGTTAAAAAAAAAAAAAAAGTAAATACCTATTAAAAAACCAGTAAGAATATTACCAAAGTATTAATAATGATCATCTCTGGGTGGAGGCATTATAAATGTTACTTATCATTTATGCTTTCTTGAATTTTCCAATTTTCCTACAATTATTATTATATTAGTAATCAAGAAAATACAGAATGTTTATAATACTGCTGTGACTATAGTAACAATAGTATCCAAAATCATGCCAACATTGGTATTCCCACTCTATTTAGGCTGTATCAAAATTAGGGAGCCTACCCTCTCTAGGTCAGAACATACTTTGATACTTTAATCACAATGAATTTTCAGACTTTAGGAAACTATCAGATGACAAGTTTTCATTCCACCTTTCTTTATGATCAAGTACAATGTCAAAAAATATTTAGATATTAGCCATTCTGCTTTTAGATTCCTGCCAAAGGTAAAAATCAAGAGTGAGGAACAAGCTCTGGACCTCAGAACCAGTAGGACTCAGCTTTAACCTACATCCAAATTCCGAGCCAGAATTTCTTTCTAAAGAGTGTATGGGGGGAATAAAGGTATTATCTCTCTCAGTGTAAGTGTGGGCTTCTGACCACTTTTAATCACAACTCTTCTCTGTCTCATTTGGGAGACAGAGGAATGATTTTCTCCCCCAATGTATTTTAAAAGCAAAGACCCAAAGGGCAAGCAAGCAGGATTTCTTCTGAGCAAAGATGCTGTAAACAGATTTTCAAATGTTATATGTTCTCTTCTCTCAGTGCAAATATGCAGCCTAACTCTGAAAGCGCCAAAAAGAGTCTGGCAGTTCTCTGACTCTCAACAACAAGCAATCATCAAACTGTTAATTTCATCTGCTCCCCTCCTGGCATCAAGTGGTAGTGCCAGGGGTCTCAGGCTTCATTTAAGGAGTTTTCTAAAGGCCATCTATTTTCATAATATTAAAATGCTAATTTTTTTTAGTACTTCAGAGAACCAATCTTGATACTATATCACAACTTTGATGCTGATAACATGGAAATATACTATCTTTAACATATTTTTTGTTAGAGATATTGCTTTCAGAATTGTCTTCCTTTCTTATTGGTCAAAGTTCCAAATGCCAAACACTGCTATTGTCTCAGGGACTTAGTTTCAACAAATATCTCATCTTTCCTAAATATCTTACTTCTCACTTTCCTTATGCACTTAAAGAAAAAATACATAACATTCTTTATTCCTTCAACCTGTAACCCTCTGTAGTAGTTTTCAACATGCCTGCACAGTGGAATTATCCAGAGAACTTTAAATACCTATGCAACTAATCAATAGTAACAGAAAGTGGGGACAGTAGTTTCCAGGGATGAAAGGGAGAGTTTACAAAAGAACAGGAGAAAACTTTCAGAGGTAATGAATATATCCATTATTTTGATTGTGGTGATGGTTTTATGACTGTAAACATATGTCAAACTGCACACTTTAAATATGTGTAGCTTATTATATGCCAATTCTACTTCAATAAAGCTGTTGAAATAAATACCAAAGTCTAGGTCCTACCTCACTCCACGAATTGGTATGTGGTTCCCCCCTGGAAACTGGGATTCTTAAAAGCTCCCCATATAATTACAAATGTGCAGCTAAGCTTGAGAACCACTATTCTATAGCTATCATTCTCTCCTCTCTCCCTTTCTTACTTCAGTTTTCTTGACATGCCTCACTCAAGCATGTCTACTTTATCACAGCCCATTCCTTCTCAAGTGGTGGTTTTTGAACCACCACTCAGCTAAAACTGTATTTTTTATTTTAAAAAGGTAGACATTTACACAATACATGATGTGATTGCCCAGATTATTTTAGCATCCATCTGGCACTACACACAACCATTACAATTATATTGACTATATCCCCTATGCTAAACTCTAAATCCCTATGACTGTTTTGTAACTACTAATTTGTACTTCTTCATCCCTTCACCTTTTCACCCAGGTCCCCAACCCCACTCCCCTCTGGCAATCACCAGTTTGTTCTCTGTAAGTCTGTTTTCTTTGTTCATTTCTTTTGTTACTTAGATTCCACATATAAGTGAAATCATATGGTATTTAACTTTCTCTGTCTTATTTCACTCACCATAATACCCTCTAGGTCCATCCATGTCATTGAAAATGGAATATTACTTTTTTAATAGCTGAGTAATATTCCATTGTATATATGTACCATAACTTCTTTATCCAATCATCTATTGATGGGCACGTAGGTTGCTTGACTATTATAAATAGTGCTGCCATGAACACACGGGTGCATAGATCTTTATGAACTACTGTTTTGGTTTTCTTTGGATAAATACCCAGAAGTGCAATTGCTGGGTCAAAAGAAAGTTCTATTTTTAATTTTTTTAGGAACCTCCAAATTGTTTTTCACTGTGGCTATACCAATTTGCAATCCCACCAACAGTGTACGAGGGTTCCCTTTTCTCCACATCCTCAACAACACTTTTTTTTTTTGATTTATTGATGATAGCCAATCTGACAGATGCGAGATGATATTTCATTGTGGTTTTAATTTGCATTTCTCTGATGAGTGACTTTGAGCATCTTTTCATATGTCTATTGGCCATCTGTATTTCTTCTTTAAAGAAATACCTATTTAGGTCTTCTGCCCATTTTTTAATTGGTTTGTTTTTTAGTGCTGAGTTGTATGAGTTCTTTATAAATTTTAGATATTAACTCCTTGTCAGATGTATCGTAGGCAAATATCTTCTCTCATTAAGTAGGTTGTCTTTTTGTTTGTTGATGGTTTCCTTTGTTGTGCAAAAAACTTTTTAGTTTGATATAGTCCCATTTGTTTATTTTTTCTTTGGTTTCCCTTGTTTGAAGCAATATATGAGAAAAAAATTACCAATAGCAATATCAGAGTTTACTGCCTGTTTTTTCTTCAAAAAGTTTTATGCTTCCAGGTCTTTCATTTAAGTCTTTAATTCATTTTGAGTTTATTCTTGTATATGGTTTAAGAAGGTGGTCCCATTTCACTTCTTTGCATGTATCTGTCCAGTTTTCCCAAAACTATTTGTTGAAGAGGCTGTCTTTACCCCATTGTATATTCTTACCTCCTTTGTCATAGATTAAAATTGTACTTGTTAAAGTCATCTATGAGCTCCTGACAAATTCACTAGTCCCTGGAGTCTTCTCCTTACTTGTTACCTCTTTACAACATTCAAAATTGTTGACCCAATTCCCCTCAATTTGAAAATCTCTCCAGTCTTAGCATCTCTCCTGATGGTCTTCCTACCTTACTAAATACTAAAATACTCTTGTTTCTCTGCCACACTATTCTACCTATTTCTGCTTTTTATCAGAGTCTGTTCTCTAGATGCTTCTTTTATCATGCCTAAGGCTTTCCCTGAGTCACTTCAACATAACCAAATCAGTAAGCTTCAGTTAACCCTCAATCTTCCTTCTAATCCTGATTTCCTTTATAAATTCCACATCTGTAGACCCACACCTTTACGTATTCACCTGAATGCTCCACAGCTTCCTCAAATTCAAAAAATCCAAAATAGAATTTATCATCTTCACTCCACTTATGTGTTCCTCACTTTCAATCAGTGGAACCAAGTCAATTCCTCAGCATCCTGATTCCTCCTTCTTTCTTCCCGAAGGTGACAGGACCTATTAGATTCTATCTCATTCCGCCAGAGTGAGGGTCTAAAACACAACTCCATTAAATGGCTTCTTATTCATCACCTTCAATCCAATTCACCTTAGCCAAGGATACAATGCCTGGTCTGGCCCTTGACCACACTCATTATTCTCATCTCCCAACATTTCCCTATCTAGCTCCTGCAATCAAGTCATGTCAGTGTCAGTGTTATTGACTTTGGACTTGTCACTGACAATGACTTCTCTAAACTGTCATAGTTTCTCATGCCTCCTTGCCTTCTCACTAATTATATTCTCCTCTTGGAAAGTTATTCACCTACCTCCTGCACTTGGCAAAATTATATCATACTTCAAAGTTCTCCTGACTCTACCTACATCCAAGCTAAGTTAACCACCTTCTACCCTGCTTCCTTACTACCCTAGGCATATCTCTAATCATATTTATCACAGGTATTATAATTGTTACTTTACTTACCTGTCTTGTACATTAAACAGTAAATTTCTTGATGACAAGAGCTCTGACATTCATTTCTCAATCTCTACTACCTATTCAACCTGGAGCAGTACAAAATAAATTTGTTTGACATTTCAATTATTTACAAAATGTAAACTTGACACTCCAAAAGTGGTCTTGATTCTAACATTATTTAAAGATTTCTTAATATTCATTGCAAAATAAATTATAGGCAACAGGATCCCGAATAAAACAGTTGACTACGAGATATTTTTAAATTCTGTCAAAATGATACTACTCTGAAAAATACAACCAAAAGCAGATTTCAAAAAATAGAAATACAACAAAGAAAGGAAGCATAGCAGGAATAACATACTGACCCAGCCAATGCCTCATTTGGATAACAATGATATCCAGGTGCTAATAACTAAAAGGGTTTACAATCCTTGTATAATAATCATAGTAAATGTATAATAATCATAGTAAACCAAAAAAGGATAAAATAAGCCAAATCCAGAATTTGTTTTCTAAATATGTGGTAGATTTCCCCCTTATTACTTTGTTTAAATTAATTATTTGAATAATTGTCTTTGAAGCTACTATTTACCAAGCAGATCCTAAAGGCAGTTTTTTTCTTTCTTACCTTTCCCTGCACTTTAAAAATATGGCGCTTTGGACTAA
Organism: Eidolon dupreanum; assembly: GCA_028627145.1. Classification (NCBI taxonomy): domain Eukaryota; kingdom Metazoa; phylum Chordata; class Mammalia; order Chiroptera; family Pteropodidae; genus Eidolon; species Eidolon dupreanum. The sequence goes on along the minus strand of CM053514.1, from coordinate 11,406,440 downwards.
TAGGCATGTCGTAAACCTTAAAATGTATTAACCTAAAGAAAAAAAATGGGACGGGAGTGGGTAGAGTGTGGATGTTAGGTGAATGTTCTTAAGGAAAACAAGTCTCACAGAACTATCACAGTGACTCAAGGTTACACCGATCCTTACGGCTTTATGCAGATAAGCTCTTAAGGACTGAAAATCTCAAACTGTAAAGCGTTACAGGAACCAAAGAGGTGGCAAAAACTACATGTGACTCAAAGGACAAATAATTTGCAAAAGAGCAGCTTGGCCCTACCACCTGCAGATAATTAGTAGTAGCACCAGCGGAACAAACTCCCCCTACCTGAAGAGCGGAGCGGCTGCCGGGAGTGTGGTAGTGTTTTCTATCAGAGAACCCATTCTGTGCAGTCGAAACCACGAGGGCAAAATTTAAACCTTTAAAGAACGTCTAAACTCTGAGTGTACGAAGTACACATGTGCAGACTGAAGGGCGGTACTCAGTTTTGCTGAAGCATGCAAACTTGGGGTCTTTAAAAGCAACAGTTTTCAGACAAAATCCTGACGATTCCGGGTGTGTTAAAAACAGCCTCGGGAGAGGAATAACTCATAAAAAAAAAAAACAGGAGGCAAAGGCTGAAGAGACCTCCAGTGTGATAACTAAGGAAGGAATCGTAGCTGCTTTCTGAATCTCTCCGTCCTGCGAGGAACCAAAGACCGAAGGGAACGCTGTTTTCAAAGACGTGGGCGGTCGACAGTGACCATTTATTTTGACCACTAGACTGGACCGATAGCGGTAGCCTCGCTGTAGTGGGAGGGAGAGGGAGAGAGGGGTGGGAGAGGTCAGGCCGGAGCATCAGCCGCAGCGGCTTGGGAGATGAGGGGCTCCCACCCCAGGCCGACGCCGCAGAGGGGCGGCCGGTCCGGCTGCGGCGGCGGCACCTGGGTCACGCCCGGAGTCTGGACCGCTCCTCGCCCACAAGAAGAAAAAGACGCGAGTCCGCGCGCACAAAGCTGCCGCCGCCCAGGCAGCTGCAGGAGGGCTGCGCCCAACTTTGGACCGAGCAGCGGCCGGCAGCAGCTCACTCACCCAGCCGCCTGACGCCTCCAGCGTCCGGGGCCGGCTCGCGCCCAGCCCCGAAGCCTCGTGCGGGAGCCGTTACCTCCAACGAAGCCACTGCTCGGAGGACAAAGTCCCTGTCCCCTCGCAGCCGCCGCCTCGCCCCGGCTCCTCCCTGACAAAAAAAGTTATCGGTCGCCGGCCGCCTTGGGGGCCCGCCGTGGATCGCTCGGCCGGACTCACCAGAGCGGCTCCCCAAGCTCCACCTCCAGAACCTCGACTTGTCTGGCCCGCAGCGACAGCGACGGCGGCTGCTCTGCCTTCTCTCGAGTAGCAGCACCACCTGCCCCCCCCCCCACCTTCTTCTTAGTAAAACGGGTCCCGGCAAGCCATCTTCCCCCTCCGCTCACTGACTGACAACCCAGCTCCAAGAGCCGCCACTGCCGCCAGCCACTCTGACAGGCACCACTAGGGACCCATCCTCAGACAGCCAACCACCACCGCCCCACGCCAGTTCGACCTATCTCCGTCCTCCTGGGCGGGATCAGAACAACTTCTCCACCAATGAGGCTCTTTCTCTCCTAGTCCGGGGGCGGATCCACGGAATGGGAGGAAGGGCGACTTAGGTGGGCGTGGTCGGAGCGCCCAGGGAGAGATGATTGACTGTGAGATCTGCGGCAACGGCTAGGCAGTAGTGATCCGTGAAGATCTCCTAGTCTCTGAGTTATTCGAATTTGTGGCCCTTTCAGAAGAAAATAAGCCTTTCGAAGTGATGTTAACCATATCCACAGAAGAGAAACTAATTGATATTTAAATTTCTTGGTCAGGAGGATTTACTTCCCAGTAATTCGAGACACAAGAATTTATCAAAATCTTATCAAATTCCAGGAGGAAAAAAAATTTACTTTGTTGCAAAATTGTAATAAAAACTCTTCCTACTATTCCTTAGTCAAATACAGTTCCCCAATTCACTTTCCATGGGCTTCTCTTTTTTAAAATCTATCTTCCCTCCTTACTCTTCCACTCTTCTTCCAAACACACACATTATTTTGTGTAACAACTAGAACCTGAGCACATCTGAACCAGCTCCTACATATAGGCCCCCTGTTTTTGATCTTGTCAACTTCATCTACCATTTCCCTCTCAAGCCCAATGGAATTAATCAGAAGAAAAATGGACCTTCAACCTGGAAGACAGGAAGTTATTCTAGATTTATACTAGAAAGGGGAAAGACTTCTAAAGCACCAATTAATCTTTTCAAACATGCCAAGCACATCAATATGAAAATATATTACTTAATTTCAGAAAGACATCAAGCAAACAATTTTAGGTAATCATTAGGACAAATCTACAGAACAATCAGACAGGATCCCCCTTCCAAGAGCATAGCCAGATTTATAAGCAAATAATAACAAAATGCAGTGATAAGAGCAACAGAGCTAGGTTCAAAGAGCAATAGGAACACAGAGGAAGAAATTATTGTGTTTAAGAAAGTCAGGAAACTTTACAAGGAAGGTGATGTTTGAATTGGAACTTAAAAGGTAGATAGGAGTTCGCCAGAGAAGAAAGTCAAAGGGCATTTCAGGCAGAGGAAACAGCATGTTCAAAGGCATGGAGTTGTGACACGGCACCTAAGTGGTTGGGGAACATTCAAAAATTAGGTAAGGATGAAAGGTGAGTAGCAGCCAAAAATTAACCTAGAGAAAAAGAATGAGATGGGATTATAAAAAGCCTCATGAGCTACACTGAGGTATTTAGATGAGCACTGTCCAACAGAGCTTTCCGTAAAGATGGAAACATTCTATATTAATGTTGTCTAATATGATAGCCATATGTGACTATCAAGCACTTAAAATATGGCATAGATGAGGAACTCAATTTTTTATTCAAATTTTAATAACTCCCGTACTAGACAACTCAAGCTTAGACTTTATCCTACAGGTAATGAGGGACCATCAGAAGATTTTAATCATGTGGACAGCATAGTCAGGTTTCTTTTGAAGAGTAAGAATCCTAAAAACAGTGTAGAAGGTATCTGTTCTCTTTGAGTAGAATCTTGACAGATCAGACCAGGGTACTAGTGGAGGATTGGTAGGATAATTTAGGTCATCTGGGCCAGAGCCTGGCCAGGGGAAATGTTTACCTGAAGGAATAGGGACAGGAAGATCTACAGAGTGTTTTGCCCAGACATCATAGAGAACACAAGCAGTAAAAACTGGAGAAATTGAATTCTGCTGTCAAGTCCTAGAAGAACAAGGGGTAGCAGAGTGAGGTGCCAAAAGGGAAAGAAAGCCAAAGGGTCTACTAGATCATAAAATAGAAAGAGAGCAAGAGTAAACAAGAGTATACACACACACAATCAGTTTTATTGGCCATTGGCTATGTGAGCCACCATGTGTTGGCCTGATTTAAAGAGCCAAAGAGTCTAATGTCAGGAAGGCCCATTAGGACCAGGGCAAGACTCCAGAAGAGAAGGCCTGAACCACACCTGTGGAAGTAGGAACGGTGGGGAGAGTCAAATATTTATTGATTTCTTAAACTATACAAGGCACTCAGCTTGTCAAGGAAACAAAGGAATGCTAGAAGCTTATGGTATACAGTAGCTGGATAACAAACACATGAAAAGTTAAGCAAAGCTTAATCATTTAACACAATAGAAGAGGTGACACAATGCATTATATGATTGATTCATTGTTCAGATGGTTTTCTAGGCAATAACTACTGTGTGAGATCAGAAGAGGGAGCAAGCCCACTAGTCAAGGACAGTCAGGGAAGACTTCACAAAGGAGGTAAAACTGATTTGGGTCTTTAAAAGTGTGCAGAAATTTGAATCAGAAAAAATAATGTGTGAAGAGGAAATTTTTGGAATGCCTGGTAAAGAAATGGAAGAGGAGAGGCACAAGCAATGTGCAGAGGACATGGGAGGCCATTTGGGTAGGACGGAACCTAGCAAGCTATGGAGATAAATAATAGAGTACCTTAAATGAAAACTCAAATGTTCAAATTCTGTCCTTTTGCGCATTGGCTTCTTACTTTCAAGAATATAAATGTCCAAACCACACCCACACTAAATAAATCAGAAAATTGGAGGATGGGGCCTGGATATAGTGCTTATTTTAAAAGCTTCCCAAGTGATTGCAACACATACCCAGGTTTGAGAACATGAGAATGACATAATGACATTTTACTAATGCCAAATCAGGACTGTGCATAGGATGAATATTGAGTGGAGAGTGACAGAAGACTACCACGTATATTTACATATCTGTTTCCTTTCTGCAAGAAGACAGGAAGCAGTTTACTGCCTGACTTCACTTCCCATTTTGCAGTGGTAAAATGATACAGAAGGCATTTTGTTATCAAAACACAAATTTGTTTGTAGTCCATTCTCCTTTTCTTCACAATCTGTGTATATAAAAATAATTTTCAGCAATAAGAGCCTGCAGTTAACTGTTAAATATAACTATTAATATTTTAGCAACAAAACCTAGGAAAATTCCTGAGAACATTCTATGGTAAAAGAGAAATGCTTTTAACCTACTTTATTAAAGTCAGCATATTTCAGACCTTCCTTACCCATCTCACTAGTCTCTGATATTTGTAGCACAATTCTACATTAACTGTTAAAATGCATCTACCTTCCTGCAAATTAGTTTATTAAAATGCCAGTTAAACATTATAAAGTATGGACATTTTCCCTATAATATTCAACTTCAGGAACTTTAAGAAAAATTTAGCTCAAATATATTTCCATTAAAATCAGAAGAAAATAGCTAGGCAACATGACTATTTTTTCCAGCTTTATTGAGATATAATTGACATATAATATCTATAAGTTTAAGGTATACAATGTGATAATTTGATACACATATATATTGTGAAATGCACCCCATCCACCCACCCCCCAAGGAAGTGGAACTGTGTTTTGTCATCTTTGGGTCCCCACAATAGTAATAGTAATAGCTTGGGCCATAGAAGAACTTTAGAAACACTGATTAAAGGAAAACATGGAAAGATAGAAGTTTTCCTCCATTATCTCGGTTTGGTTTATGAATCTTTTTCAGGTTTGCATACCCATCCCCAGTCCATAGGCCAAGTGGAAACAGGAGTTCTCTTTCTGACCACTCACTGCATTCATCAGATGCAAAGTATTTCCACTGTATGCAATGTAGCACTTCATTGTATAGTACTTTGAGTATCTCCAAAATTGTTCCCCACGTGTTACCCTCTCATCGATCACTTCTTTGGTTTCCTTGCTGAGTGGTACCCCCAAGCAACTCAACGAGCACAAGTAATGGTTGAAGGGTAGATGAGTCTGGGAACTTGAAATCCAGCTGCAAGGAGAGGGATGAAAAGGAATGGCAGGAAGAGCCACACACCCAAGAGTTTTGTCAGCACATTCACTCTAATATGTAATACTTGGGTTAAGAAAGTCCAATGTATGAATAATACTTCCATTTTTTCAAATTTTGCTCTCATATACTTAGTCATCATCACCACACCCTGCTATTTATGCCAATAAAAAGTTTCAGTGAGCAAATTCAACATCATCAGCAATGTTCAGTAAGGACATCATCAAGCTAGTCATTCTTGATACCCGTTATGCTGGCACAAGCAGGGAACTGAACACCTTCTCTAGAATGTTCTGCTTAGCTAAGGCATGTCCTCAGCACAGGCATGGGATACATGTCCCCTTGCAGCTACCTTGTGTCATTTAAAGGATGTCATCCCAGAAAAAGCTCTACCTCTATAGTCTGAACGATGATACTAATCCCTAAAGTCACTCTTGAGAATTTTTTTTCAAATTCGAATTACACTGAGAAGAAGTCACATTGGTCATAAAAAATTGCAAAGATTATTTGATCATGTCCCTAAAGAAAGAGCAGAGAAGAGCTTTCGGGGGGTAAACTAGGGAGGGTAGAGGGAAAGAATGTACAAATCTGAGGCTGACAATATCTAGGGAGGTTTCTCACTCTGGAGACCATGGGCAGTAAGACATTATCAGGAGCTGAGGAAAATAAGGGGGACTGTTGAAGGAAATATATGCTAAAAGCTTCCTGGAGGGGCAGGCTGTGTTGTCATGGACCATTCCTGCCAGCTCTACAATTGTCATTTCTTTTAATTGAAGCACACATACAAAAAATTAGAAAAACAAAAATATGATCACCACAGTGGATTTTCAAAGATGAACACTGCAACCACTGACTCAGGTCAAAAAACAAAAAAAGAACATTGGCAACGATCCAGAAACCTCCCTGGGCCTGCTCCTATCACAAAGATAACCTCATTTTTGATTCCTACTGCTTTAATGTATCTATGCCTATTAAATTTTATATGAGTGTAATCATACAGAATATATATTTTCAAGTCACTTTTTCCTTTCCATGTTATGTTTACGGAGTCTATATATCATATTGTAATTATAGTTTACTCTTTTTCATTGCTGTATGGTATTCTTCTGTATGAATATGCCACAATGTACCTGACAATTCTACAGCTGATGGATGTTTGGGTTGTTTTCAGTGGAGGACTATTACAAACAGTGCCGCTGGGAGCAGTCTTGTACATGACTCTCAGTGCACATGTATGTGACCTTTTGTGGCATATATCCACAAGTAGAATTGCTGGGTTTAGGATCAGCATATGCTCTCCTTTACATGATACTGTTAAATCATTTTCCAAAGTAATTATATCATTTACACACCAATCAGTGGATTATGAGAATTCCACTTGCTCCAAATCCTTGTCAATGTTTATATTATCAGCCTTTTAAATTCCAGCTATTCAGGTGTATGGTATACATGTAATGGTATCTTACTGAGGTTTTAATTTATATTTCCCAGTGACTTAAGCAAACCTTTCCATGCTCTGCAATTTTAAAGCATCTCTGCAGGTCTGTTTCATTGCAGAGCACTGCTCAGCCACATTTTGATTCAGAATCAACATTTTTAATTGAAATATATTTGGCATGTAACACTGTATAAATTTAAGGTGTATAGCATGTTGTTGACTTGAAACATTTATCTATTGTAATATTATTACCATTGTAGCTATACTTAGCACCTCTATTACATCTTATACTTATCATTTCTTTTTTGTGGTTGGAATAATTAAGATCAATATTGTTGCCTATATTTGTTATACTATACATCAGACCTCCAGGACACATTTGTCTTCTAGTTGCAAGATCAACATCATTTATTAAGTCTCTATCGTGAGCCTGAGACTACATGTGTTAGTCACCTTCATGTCCATGGACTGAAGGTTGTGGTGAGAGATTTTTCTAGACTAGGTGATTTCTGATCAGTTCTGCTTGTTTAGCTGCAGTATGTTGTCACTGACATTATGGCGAGAACACTTCTGAGAGAAGAATGTGCCATCAGGGACCTGGGTGGAAAGAGTAGTGGGAAAGGGGTTAAGTATAAAGAGGGAAAACAGCTGGGTTATCAAATTTTACAGCTTGAAAGTAGTTAGTGACAATTTCTACAACTAGCTAACAACCTATTAGCCATAAAATAGGATGATAATTAATATTGATACAGATAGTACTAGTCCTTATAAACAGGGGAGAAGTGACCTTTGACAGGTATTTGATAGTTTTGTGAAATAAAAATCTCCTAGAAAGATTTTTCTTTGAATGACTCATAGAACAGGTTCTCTGAAAATGTGGGTGAACCACTGATAGTACGATGTTCTTTGAAGGCCAAAGAAAATTTGTCGTGGCCTCAAATCCCACCTGACAGAGTTTTATCCAAAGCTGGCGAAGTACCTTCCTCTGCATCTCAACCAAGATGTGGTGCTAGATGACCTTCACCCTGCTGTCTCTGTCTCAGGTTGACTGGAGTGTATGATTATTCCATTATAGGCTCTATTTATCAGCTTGAGATACTGTAAAGGTGGAGACAGTGGCCAGGAAGGAGAATATGGGGAAAGTAACACATTAACATGCTAAGTAACAACCTTGAACAATTAAACACACCTTCATTTAGGCAGATCTCCTACTGAAATCTCACTGAAAGGGAAACCCTAAAGGATAGATAAGCCTCAACTGGGCGGAGGGCCAAGGACAGTCTGAAATGTTGGGTCACATTCAAGGGAACCACATCGAATTAGAGAGAAAGACCAGCTTCTGGCCAAGCCAGGAACTAACTGTTCGTGACAAAGAATGAAGGGGAGGAAGGAAGGAGTAGGTATGAAGTGACTTAAGGCAAAACCAATTTTTTTCCAGTTTTCCCTAAGGCCAGGCCTGAGCTACTGAAACCTAAAGCATCCTGCGTTTCCTGGGTGGTCAAAGCATCCTGCACCTACAAGTCCAGCTTCTATGGGGTGACTCCTCTTCCAGCTGCTCATACCTTTGCTCTCCTTGCCTCCTCAAACTTACTAATGGTAATATCTTCCCACTGCCACTAATCCCTGGGTACCTCAACATCATTGCCAGTTCCCTTACCCATGCCCTCATCTCTGTAAATAGTCCCTTCTTTTGTTAACTGTTTTGAGTAGGAAGTTAGGTTTCCCACCAGAATCCTGGGTCATGCAAAAACTTTCTCCTCAAAAAGGAAGCTGTGATTCAAGAATTCCGTTAGTCCCCTCTCTCCCAACGTGAGGCTAACAATTACTCTTTTTTTTTTTTCATTTCCAAAGAATGATGAAGTCTGATGGGTACATTGAAGGAAGGAAAGATACACAGACTTAAGAGGTTTCCTTTTATTATTACTTGCACTATTGTTTTCTAACGGAATTTTATCGATACAGCAGCTCATGACAATAAGGAGCTGCACACTTTACACCAAAAAAAATCCATGTTTGATAATGGTTAAGTTATTTGGCCAACATAAATGCTAAATTACAGGATCTAAGTTCCAAAGACCATCTCCTCCTTTTCCACAGCTCCTCCAATGAGAATTATTGCACTTGACTTTGAAACATGACCATATTAAGCAAGCAGTTTCCAAGATTTCTCTTTCATTTTGCATCTAGAATATCATGATTCATGGCCCCTTTCAAAATAACGTAAAAATTTAGGTAGGCTCTGTCCTCAGGTAACATACATTTTATGAGAGGGAACCAAATGGTTATGTCACCATAAAATGACCTTTCAGAGAGAGAAGTCTTTCTTAGAGATGTATCAGAATCATGAACAAAAATGTCGTTTGCTTATGTTCATAAAGAATGAAAGGCATGTTTCTACAAGGAAGAAACGAACTGGGTAAACATATATATTCCAATTCTGATACAGGAAGGAAGGGCTAATATGTTACTTGAGAGTTTTGCTTTTTATCTTAATATCCTTATCATAGTTGTAGTTATTTAGAGTAACAATATGAAACATGAATAAGGTAAGGCAATTTATATTATTTCTGTTCCTATCTGGACTTACACAACAGACTAGAGACTCCAACAAACTGAAATTGTTAAGATTATTTGGATCAACTTCTTTAGAAGGAGTTTATCGTGTTTAAGAATTTCAAGTGTTTCTTAATTTAGTAATGTACTGGAGTATGTTTCTCACTGACAACTACTAAGTAATCACATCAAATCTTTTGAAAGAAAATTGTTTTTCCTGCCCACGGTATATAATGAAAGCATTAAGAACAGGAGCGTGCTTTTCTTAAGCATTTTCTGGGATTTAAAATACAGAAACAGATTTTTTTATGCATGTATTACCTCATTAATGAAGGATAAAAAATTTAGTTATTTGGGAAAGGGAAAGCTGGCATTAAATAAAAATGTTACTTATTTCAAATACGTGTATTTTTAACTTATCGAGTTTTAGGAATTTGACATTTAGTTGTTAAGTGTGACCAAAGTAACAGAAGGTCTGATTTAAAGTGGCTTAAACAAGGAAATTTGCACGGCCTTGCACACCAGAAGGTGCAGAGGAAAATCAAGGCTCTGGTTTGGCTGATTCAGTGGCTAGTAATGTCATCGAAGGCTTGGGCTCTGTCCTTCTTTCTGCTCTTCCATCTACAGCATTGGATTATTGTGAGGTTGTTTCTCTCTTCATAATGATAACATGGCTGCCAGCAACCAATAATTGTTCAATATTCATCTGTATCAGGAAAGAGTAAATCCTCCAACCAAAGAATACGAATACTAGTCTTTAGTCAGATTGGGCCAATTTACTACACTTACCCAACCCCAGAACAGAGTAGTAAAATCGATTGCTCCAAACCAGTGATTCTCAATGTACAACCCCCAGATCTGCAGCTTAACTTTCTGAGAATCTGGAAATCTGTTAGAAATGCGAATTCTTGGTCTTCATTCCAGCTCTACTAAATCAGAAATGCTGGGGGTGGGGTCTAGGAATCTGAGTTTTAACAAGTCTTCCCTGTATTGTAAAGTTGGAGGACCACAACTTCAGACTAAACAATCTACACCTAGAGATGGGGAAGGGTTAGGCACCTGGATGGGGTTATGTTAGGAAGGAGAAAGAGAAAATGATGCCTCCTGAGATACTAACAATGCCCACATCTGGAATTTTTCAAGAACAGTACTGGTTTCAAATATTCCATTCCCTGGGGTTTGCAAAACATGATCATCGTTAAGATGACTATCTCAAAAGCTCTCTCAAAATCCTCTTGTGAATGTATTGTCTTGGAAAGTCAGTGAGACTATATCAGGACTCAAAAGAGCTAAGTTCCAATTCTGTTCTGTCATTGATTAATACTCTGTTCCTGAGAAATTCACTTGGGCTCTCTGAATCCTAGCTTTTACTTCTGTAAGGGTATTGGGAACAGAGTCTTTAAATTCCTAAAAATGAAAACAATTGTAGCCAACATTTGTTGAGTACTTACTATGTGTCATGTACTGCCGAGGATTTTATTTAGCACACCATCATTTAATACTTAGAATAGCCCCTAAGAAGTATGTAACTTGTCCAAACTTAGTAAGCTGCTGACTGAAGAATCTGGAACTCAGGTTTATCTGACTCCAAAGTCCATTTGCTAAGCCACTACTCTACATTGGCCCACTCTCTCCCACCCTCATCACACTAACTCTTCATGATTCTGTAATTTATTTTGGTTTCATATGTTTTAGCTTATTTTGCTTTTTTTAGAAAAGACACAGTTCGATATAATGAAAAGAACAGACATTTTGAATTCAGGCTATAATTTGAATCTTGGCTTCACCACTCTCTTGACCTATGACTTTATGAAAGTTATTTAGCTTCCCTGAAACTTTAATTTTCAATCTGTAAAATAACATTTTGCATGGCATTCATAAAGATAAAAGGAGATAGCACATATAAAAGTGCCTAGCACAATGCCTAGACTATAGTAGGCATTCGACAACTGTTCATTTCCTCCCCTGCCAATTGCCTCATGGGAAATGTTATTTGCCAAAGGAGGGAGACATTTTTTAGAACATTTATTTATTTATTTTCCCAAATATTTTCCATTCATAAGTGACTTTATTAATAAACTTTATTAAGATTCTACCTGTGACTTTGGAGCTAAAATTTTTCTAGATGTAAGAACCCAGAGAGAGAAACTTGTCTAGGACAAGGACAGCCCTAGATTTTCCATCAGGTCCTCTGCCCTCCCATCTACCCATCCATGCTCTCCCAGCAATCTCTTCCCAGAGTTTTTCAAAATGGTCCATGCGGGTCTACGTTTGAATTTGACAGACTGTCTCCATATTCCTCTCGACCTCTGTTAATCTCAAAATGGAACGTCTCCATGGGGTAAGGATTCCTCTCTTTCCTTTCATAAAGGTAACAGCACCCACCAGAGTTTGGGGAAAGTTATTTGGCTCATGACAACAAAAGCCATGGTTCCCAAGGAAAGAATGTTCTCTGTGAAACAGCTTCATCAAGAAGCGAAGAATTTATCCTCTGAGCTCAGAAGGGTGTGTGTTATGTTTCATGATTCATTCCCATGGGATTTAAAGGCTAATTTAGGACAAATTGTTTTATGACTCTCTCATCACATCATTTTTAATGGTGAAAAGTAATAGAATTAGAAAACACAGCCTTTTCAAATACTTGAAAAATAAGAAGCTCCTTTGTTTGCTTTAAATTTTAACGTTATAGTTGGTTATGGGCCATTTAATTTTGTCATCTTGAATAACAGCAGATTTTCTAGGTAAATTTACAATAAATGGCTTCCGAAGTTATTTAATGCTGATATTTTCTTGCCACATTATTCAAGCAGAGTGGACATTTATGGCCTTGTGTTTTCCAAGGCCATGACCAATACCCTGTATTTTGAAACAAGTGCTTGACATCAGATAATTCATTCAGAGAATAACTCTTTAAAATGTCTTTTCTTGTAACCAGGAAGCAAGCAGTAATAGATCAAGAAAGTGAATGTATGTTATTACTCCTTTGGTTTATAAAATGATAAAAGCTTATTTTATGGTCTCTATCTAACACAATGCCAAAAAAGCATACGGTCATCTCTCTTCTGTCTTTATGAGCAAAAGAGAATATAGAATTGAGAAAATATCTAAAAATGTCATTATTGGTAGTCATTCTTAATAATTCAACTCTAGAATTGTGCTGTTTCCCCATAAAATTTTTACATATAATATTTATTTTCTATATACATATATTTATATAATATATAATTATTCTAATGTTACAATATAGATTAATATTCTTAATTACTAGCCACTAGAGTTGTGTTAATAACAAAGGATCTTGAGACTCTGTGGAATGAAACCCAGACACCAGCATTTTATTAAAGCTCCCCAAGTGATTGTAACATACAAGCAGAGTTGAGAACCATTCATCCAGAAGGTTCTACCAACCACATGTGAACGTGAACAGATGTATTTTCTTAATTTCACTGGGAACACCTACTATTATAAATAAAGTCTCATAGTTCAACGGCCTTGCTGCTTGCTCTCTGCTTGCTCCCTCTCCCCGTTATACTTCTTTAATTTCCTCTTGAGCAAAATGTCCAAGACAGTGGTTTTATCAGGGTGTGTGTGTGTGTGTGTGTGTGTGTGTGTGTGCGCGCGCGCGCACGTACGCACGCGTGCATGCGTGTGTTTTGTAGCAAAGCTCTGTTCTTTTTCCAAATGATATTTCCTTCAGACTCAATAAATAAAACTGAACAAAACAGAAGTTATAAAATGAAAGTGGAGTGCTTCAAGCTCCTTTTACTCTCCTACTCCCTTCTCCATCATGATCAAAATCCCAGGGCTTCCCAGAGCACCATTCTAAAACCTCCCATTCAGACACAAGAGAACTTGGTTGTCTCACTCAATGGCTGCCAGAGAAAAAGCTTATTTCAAATGTGAGAGGAAAGACCCCAGAACTATCTGCTGAACTGTACAATAATCAACTCCACCCAGGCAGGTGTGGAATGACCTCTGCTTGCCAATAGCCATGCTGTGATACGCCAGTAACTGTGGATATTTAGAAGATTGTTCTCCTCCAATTCCTGGTGTGACTAATTCTAAGCAGGTCCTTTCCTAATGGGTCATGGAATGAAGCAAACCATACTGGGTGCTCCCCTCCCTGCTGTCCCCCTGCTTCCAAGTCAGGTCTCAGGGACCATCCCAAGGGGAGAGAAAAGGGAGTGTTAGTCATAAAAGGGCAATATATGGCCTGAAAGGGGTATGTGGAATAAGGGAGGGCAGTTTTGCCTACTTTGCTTTGGTGATTTGAGGAAATTGTTGTGGGCAGGTGGCATACGAGTCCTGGTCTTTGTTAAAAACAAAGCAAAACAAAAGAAAGGCTGGTTGACATCATGTCCTATCTCTGGCCACCTCTTAGTCTCTACCGCTAGTCTTTGTATCTGCTGAGCCCTTCTCCAGGCTTAAGACCTGGAATAATCATTTTGATGTATTATGCAAACGAGAGCTTGGTTGAAAGGTGCTACTTGAAAACAATAAGGTGCATGAATATTCAGTGCCTGCCAGCAACTCAGTGGTTAAGCTCAACACCAATGTTTAGAGAAGTTACCAAACTTGGCAAAGGTCGCAGAGTAGTAGAGATTAAACTCCACTCTATACCTGTCTGACTCTAAAGCGCAGAGATTTCCACCACATTTTCTTGTCCTATAGGCAAAAAAAGTTTTGATTAGAGGATGAGGAAAAGGATGGGTGAATTTAGAGTCATACCAGGCCTAAGTAAGTTCTTCAGTAGGGTTCTCTAGGAAGACAGGAAACATGGACCCAGCCACAAGGGAGGTGGGGAAGAAGGACAAGGAGAGGGAGGACGCTAGAGATAAAATCGCCTACTCCAAAACCTGAATACCATGAAACAGATTCTGATCCCTGGGCATGACTAGATGCTGTATAGAAACTAAATATATACAGTTCTTACATTTTTTATTTTGTGATATTTTAAACTGAGGGAAGATTTACATTCAAATTCTTCACTCATTTAATCTTTCATTTTGCTCGTGAAGCCGTCAGCAAAGGAAGATAACCTGATTTGTCATAGGTAGTCATGTTGTGAAACTTTGCACATTGGGTGAGGTGCCAAAGTGATGATTTATTTCATACAGGTTACCAGTGGTGTTGACTTCTGGCATGTTTTTCCTGGCCTATGTCAGTAATAGCTAAAGGGAGTCCAAAAGTACAAACTTCCAGTTATGAAATAAATAAGCCCTAGTGGTGTAATGTACAAAATTGTGACTATATTTAATAATACTGGTGTATAGGATTTGCTACATAATAATTCAGTAATAGAAGGAGGGAGTGGAGAAATGTAGGTAGGTTAAAATGAAACAAGATTAGCTATGAGTTAATAACTGGAGAAGCTGGGTGAAGGGTACATGGAGATTTACTATACTATTCTCCTTTTGTTTATGTTTAAAATTATTTATTAAAAAGTTTTGTTTTTCTTTGTATACATCTAATCAGTGTGATATAATGGAAATTTCAAGGGCTTTGGAGTCAGGTACACCTGAGTACAGGTACTGGTTCTTTTCACTAACTGGTTCTTTTCACTAACCAGTTAGGGAGATTGGAGCAAGATTTTTAAACTCATAGAGCTTCTTCTTCCTCTTTAAAATGATGAGATTAACTTTACCTTATAGGTATACTGAGAATTAAAGAAATAATATCTCTAAAGCATCTAGCCCAGAGTCTGACATACAGTAGATACTCAGTAACTATTATTATAATTGTATAGATATTGAAACTTGGAAACATATTTTGAGATTTCAATGGAAATCATCTCAAAGCAGAATGAAGTGAACTAATAAAAGAGGAAGAGGTGGTACCCTTTCACAGAGAGCCTGAGGTTAGAACTTATCTTCCTAGGCAACAAGACAATTATTTGGAACACAAAAGGGAATAACTTTTTATTTATCTCATTTCTAAGGTAACCACTGTATCAGTAATGAAACAGCTCAGGCATAAATTAGACATGGTTTGCAAGGTCTTGGATTTCATTCTGCTTCAGTATTTGAGTGAGAAGGAGCAAAGAAATATGTCCTTAACTGAAGAAGAAGAAAAAGGACCTGGAATTTTTTTTATTGATCTATTTCTCTAAATTTGTACTGTTTTTAGATCTTCTGTGCAAAAAAAAAAAAAAAAAAAAAAGGATTCTTCTTAGGCAATCATGTTTAGAATTTTTTTTCTTCTATAATAACTTAACCAGTTAATGGCTTCACCATCCAGCAACTCAAACCAGGATTCTGAGAGACATACTCAATTCCATTTTCTTCCTCACCTTTCCTCTTCCCTACACATTTTCAATTGATTTCCAAGTCCATCAGTTTCATCTCTCAGATATCTTTTGAGATTGTCCCTTAATCTGCACTATCACTGTCACTGCCTTTGGCCAGGTCCTCAGCATCCCACAATTAAATTTCTGAAGCAATCATCAGACTGATTTCCCTACCTCTAGTTTCTTCTTTCTTCAAATCGTATTCCATAATACTAGCAAAGGGGCATTTTAACACTCAAATCTGATTATATCATTACTCCAGGCAAAATATTTTAGCAGCTCCCAACTACCTACAGAAGTCCAAATTCCTTAGCATAACATACAAAGAACCTTGCCCACTTTTCTAACCACATTTTCTCTTTGTCTATGCATTCAAATGCAGCTTGTCCTTTGCTCTCTAGCCACATTAAATGACTTGTCATTCTCTCTAAGTGCCATGTTCTCTTCTGCTGCTGTATGTTTTTATAACTTCATGACTTATGTATAACTTTATGACTTCTGACAAACACCTCCAGTGATATAATCACCACCATAATTAAGATATAAAACATGTCTATCACTCCCAAAATTTCCTATGAGCCACTTTCTGGTCAATCCCCAGCCTATGTCTGTCCTTATAGTTTCAACTTTTCCAGAGTATCATACAAATTGAAACATAGCATTTAGCCTTATAAGTTTGGCTTCTTTCAGTTAGCATAATGTATTTGAGATTTGCCTTCTTTATTGCTGAGTAATGTTCCACTGCGTGAAATTCCAGTGTATGAAATGCATCACAGTTTGTGTGCACACAGTATGGATATACCACAGTTTATTTATCCCTTCACAAGATGATAAACTTTGGGTTGATTGCAGTTTTTTGTTGGTTATAAATAAAGCTGCTGTAAACATTCATGTAACAAGCCTTTCTGTGGACGTAAGTTTTTCTTTCCTTTGGGTAAAAACCTAGAAGGTGCAGTGGGTCACATAGTCAGTATATGTTTAGCTTTATAAGAAACTGTCACACTGTTTCCTCACACTGTTTCCACACTGTGGCTGCACCATTTTACATCCCACCCACAATGCATGATTGTTCCAGGGCACAGCAACCTCACAGCTCTAAGAGGTTTGTAGTGATATATCTCACTGTGGTTTTAACTTACATTTCCCTAATGACTAATGATGTTTTCAGTGTTTACTCGCTGTCTCTATTTCTTGTTTTGTGAAACATTTGTTCAAATATTTTGTCTATTTTTAATGGCATTGTCTTTTCTTATTATTGAATTGTCAGAGTCCTTTCCTCATTAAGGAACTCAGTCTTCTATTAGTCGTGTGTGTGTGCGTGTGCGCGTGTGTGTGTATGTGTTTGTTATAAATAGTTTTTCCAGGCTGTGGCTTCCTTTTTTATTTTTTTAGCAGTGTCTTAAAGAGTAGGTAGTTTTTATTTTGATCACATCTAATTTATCAACTTTTTCTTTTTCGGTTTGTACTTTAAATTTGTACCTAAATGCTATTTAAGAAATTTTTGCCTAACCCAAGTTACAAAGATTTTCACCTGTTTTCTGCTAAAAATTTTATAGTTTGTGTTTTACAATTAGGTCTCGATCAGGATGCATTATCATTTTTATATATTGCTGGATTTTATTTGCTAATACTTTGCTGGGAATTTCTGGGTCTATGTTTATGCAGGATATTGGTCAGTAGTTTTCTTATAAAGGTATTGTCTGGTTTCAGTATCAGGATAATGCTGGCCTCATAAAATGAGTTCCCCATGTCAACCTTCCCACTACAAACTACACAGCATTTCAATTTTTACCCACTTACTTGATGAACATATTTAAAAACAGAAGAGCTTCTTCAAAATGTTTCCCTATACAGTATATCTTGTTTGTTTGGGTTTTTTGTTTGTTTGTTTGTTTGTTTGTTCTTTGCATTTTATTATAGTACAAAAAAAGAGTGGGCATTGATAAAGCCTCTTTAGGATACAGATGCTAAGAGGTAAGCTAGACATACTCATTGGTTCAGTAACTGGATCCAAAACCCCAGACTCTCAGAATTAAAGAAAAGATTCTAAGCCTCAGTGAAGTTGTATATTAGTGTACTTCATTGGTCATCTTATTTGAGGACTAGACAAAAAATACATGTTAACTCCACCTGAGTCTGAGTCTTTGTAATTGCTATTTTAATTTTTGTTTCCCAAAGAAAAATAAAAACAAAATTCTCTAATCCTAAAATATAATCTCCTTATGGACAGGGCATATAACATATTCATCTTTGTATTCACAGTGCTCTTTCAAGTCTTAGGAAATCTTGGTCATTAACATAATTTATTTAATGAGTGAATAAGCACTTGAAAAATTAAAAGAAGGCTTTTTTCTGTACAAAATTCTCCTTACATCAGAATAGAATAATCTCTGAAACAACATATATGTCATAATGCTAAAATTTAAATCTTTTACTTCTACTGGAAGTATTCAATTTGTCTTTGAGTTTTATAGGAGAAAAATCAGATATTATTAAATATAAGTAATGGTTATTGTTGGGGTTTTTTTTCCTTTACAGTGAGGCTTTAATAAACCTCAGGATCATGTTGAAAGCTAAAGTTATAATATTATTGGTTATACATATTCCTTTTGTAGAAATATTTTTTAGTTAGGCTTTGAAATCTCCTTCGACTTTCAAACTTACCACAATTTTACACTAATTGTAGCTCTATATCAGTAAGAGAAAAAAAATCTACATGATGCCTTTTTAGTATATATGTACATCATGCATCAAGACAAAAACAAACCAACCAAAAAAAAAAAGACATTTCTGAATTCCGTTAGCTGGCCTGCACTACAATGACATCTACTGGCACAAGCAGGACTGAGCACCCAGAGGTGATCAAAAATGGCAGAGCAGTCTTTGGATCTTACTCTCCAGTGACTGGCTGGTAAATGAGTTTTACAAATATGACTTTCTTAAGAACAGAGGTCATGTGTTTTTGACCTCTGTATCTCCAGTGCCTGATATTGTACTTGTTGTATTAAAGATGCTCCAAAAATGCATTGGATGATCATGAACGTTATTGCCTGTAGTCTCACCTTTTAAAAAGCATGGTACCTGAACAATACTATAGAGTGATTTAAATTTTAAAATAATAATAATGAGTCAAGTGGGAGGGGGAAAAGGATAAAAAAATATAATAATAATAATAATAATAATAATAATAAATTGCTCTGAAAGGGAGGCTCTTCACTTTCACAGTGATAAACCTCTTTTTAAATTCTAAAAATAAAAATGCCTATGTTCTAGAAAAATCACCCACAATTTTACATATCATTTCATGAAGGTCCTAAATCTTATCTCTCAACTCCAAGTTAAGAGCCCCAGATCAGGAGGTTGCAATGTGTTTTTAGACACTTTAAAATGCATGTGGACAAATTAAAACAACAGTGAGATACTACTACATACCTATTAGAATGGCTAAAATCTGAAACATTGGCAACAACAAATGCTATCAAGTATGTGGAGCAACAGGAACTCTCATTCATTATTTGTGAGAATGTAAAATGTTGCAGCCACTTTGGAAGTCAGTTTGGCAGTTCCTCACAAAACTAAACATATCTTGCATATTACAGAGCAATCATGCTTCTTGGTATTTACTCAAATGAGTTGAAAACTTATGTCCACACGAAAACTTGCATATAAATGTTTACAGTATCTTTATTCACGGTTACCAAAACTTGAAAGCAACCAAGACATCCTTTATTAGATGAATTGATAAGCAAACTGTTGTACATTCATACAATAAAATATTATTCAGCAATAAAAATAATTAAACTATTACATCACAAAAAGACATTGATGAACCTTAAATGCATATTGCTAAGTGGAAAGAAGCCAGTCTGAAAAGGCTACATGCTGTCTATATACCACCCTGAACAAGCCAGAAGCTAAGCAGGGTCGGGCCTGGTTAGTACTTGGATGGGAGACCACCTAGGAAGACCAGGTGCTGTAGGCATAAAAAAATAATAATAATAATAAATAAATAAATAAATAAATAAATAAAAATAAGGAATTATAAGCTTACAAGCTCCTTGCAATCTGTGAGGTCAACAAAGGGTTGCCTCGCCTAAAATAAAAAATAAATAAATAAATGAAAGGGCTATATACTATATGGTTTCAATTATATGACATTCTGGAAAAGGGAAAACTGAAAATGAAAAGTTTTGTAGTTGCCAGGAGTTAGTGGGGAAAGGGGGTTGTAAATAGGTAGAGAATGGGGAATCTTTAGGACAGTGAAGCTATTCTGTATGATTCTGTAATGGTGGACACATGTCATTATACATTTGTTCAAACCAATATAATGTACAACACAAGAGTGAACTCTAATGTAAACTATGGACTCTAGTTAATAATGATGTATCAATATTGACTCATCAATTATAAGAAATGTGTCAAGATGTTAATATAGGAGAAAATGTGTGGAGAATGAGCATATAGAAACTCTCTGTCCTCTCTGCTCAATTTTCCTGTAAACCTACAACCATCCTTAAAATAGTCTATTAACCTTTTTAAATACAAAGAGGTAAATTTCTATAATATTGAGACATATTATAGGATCTATTTGTTACAGTAAAAAAAAAATGCATGCAGTCCCATAAGAAATGAATTTATCAGGTTCACATTCCAATTTTTTTCACTGCTGCACTTTAAATGACACAATCTATGCCAGAAGTTTATTTTATTAATGTTCATGTAATCAAAGTCTCTCTAAAAGATTATTTTGTTATTCTAAGCCCAAAGGAGAAAAAGACTTTTTATTTAATCCTTGGGCTGATGAAATTAAACACTTCATTTGGAATGCTTTTCATTTTGATGTCCCTTAGGACTGAGAATTGCCTTTCTGGGAAAGTAGTGTAAATCGACTGTGAATTACTGGGGTGATAGAGGGAGGAAGGAGGATTCCATTACGGCTTCTGCTAAGAGCTCTCAGTAAGCTGCTGCCAAGACACATTTAATAGTGTGGTAAGGAGTTCTACTCCCCAGATCCTTGTGAAAAACTGAAAATTGCTTTTGGTCTCAATTCCATTATAAAAAGTCTTAGGCTTCAAAAATTGATTGCCATTTTATCCAAGAAAACAGAATGGCAGCCTGGCAAATCACGATTCCTATAAATCCTCATTTGAACCCCTACTGCTTATGCCAAGAAGGAGAGAATTGCAGCCCTCCATCCTTCTTAAGTTCTGACGGCTGTACTAACATTAAAACAATAAAATTGACACAGTACTAGACTAACAGGAGAAAAACCAATTTAATACGTGCAGACGGAAAAATCACAATATGATGCTCAGACCATAAAGTGAGGTTCGAAGAAATGATCAAACCAGACATTTAAAAAATAACTTTTTAGACAAAGAAACAATAAATTTGTGAGAAATTGACAGGACAAAGAAAGTGCCCATTAGAAAGAAATCTAAGCAAGGTTTAGGCTTGCTTAGTAGTAAATTAGTAAAGGCATCTACACACCTTCTGAGTCTGGATTTTATAACTCTTGGGATAAGATCAGCTTTCATTCCTGAAGATGTGGGAGATTTATTTCTTCCATTTAGAGAGACAGAAGAGAGTTAGGGAGCTCCTTCTGCTCCTGCTGCTTCTCAAGTGATTTTAATTCAAAATAATCAATGTCATTGCAGGACATCTCACGGCAGGCTGCCCTGGGTCCCGACACTTACCAAAGAGAAAATATTTTTAGGCCATCTCCCTAAAGCTCAAAGGGAAGTGGACATTTGGGCAAAGGTTAAACAATTTCAGAGCAGCAATTCATCTTTTGACTTCAGTTATTTGGAGTTTGGGTCTGTTAATAAAAATTTCACAAAATCACAACTTTCTGCCTTTCCTACTGAGAAGGCCTAACTTTAGCTAACAGAAAAAAAAAATTAATTGTAAGATAAGATCATAGCCATAAGTGTTCACATTATTCAGATTAAAAGATAACATTTTGGTCTGATGCTATTAAGTGGGTTTGGTTTGTGTCTAAGGAAAAGACCCTGCCCCAGATGAAGACATAAAACCAAAAGAGGTGAATCTCTGCCCCCAGCGGAGTCTTACATTGCACTTAGCTTGCTCAGGGTGTAACTTGGTGCAGATACTAAAGTCTAGTCTGCCAGGACTTCAGTGCCTTTCTGATGGAGAGTGCAGACCCCTGGAGATGTGAGGAGATTTAAAACGTCTCCTACTTTAAAACCTCTACCAGCCTAAATTCTTGTTAGAATGCATTTCTCTATCTTACTTTGTAACTGCAGTTCTTTCCGGTCACTCACTGTAAATTGCAGTTATAGAGGCCCTAGCACCTTTGGGTGAATTTATTTGTCAGATTTACCTCTTCTGTAGCATATGGCCAAGAACAGGACCCTAAAGAAATTAGATAGTCTGCTATACCTGTTGAGGATAGGGAGGAAGAATAATATTGGAAAAAGAATTGGGACACTTTTTTGTATGTGTGGGGAGGGAGGCAAATGCATGCTAGCAGCGGCTCTTCCACTTTAAAGTATGTATTACAGGCAGCAAAAGCAACTCATCATCCATCTTTGCCTCCTACTCAGAATCCAGATTCCTTTGCTGAAAATTCAGAGGATAAAATACCTGGTGCATAACTGTTATCACCTTTCCTAACATTTCCCCCATCTTTTAGCACTAAATGTTTTTACATGCTTGTAGCACTTCTTTAGCAGATGAGATGTTATACTGAGATCTAGTTATCTTTAAGATAGAGGAGTCCGAGGTGTTACCCTCAAATTACTATCAACCTGATGTTAACAAGTCATTTGGTATCAATCAGAATTATCAACATAAAAGATTATGATTATAGGAAAGGGATAATATTGTAGTCATAATACTAAAGCAGGTCACATTCTTAAAACTCATTTGTTAACACAATCCTATATTAGGCACAGAGTCTGGCATTTTGGCCCTGGTCACACAGATGTTTAATAGCAGAGTTAGGATTCAGACTCAAGCCCATTTGATTTGAAGCCCACATTATTTCCACATCTCCTCAATGACCCATTAGGTTTCAGCCCCTATTTTAAATGCTTTATATTCATTAACTCATTTAATCTCCCCTGTAGCTCTGTGACATAGGTTCTATTATTATCCAAACTTACACATGAAGACACTGAAACGGTGACTACAGAAATAATTTGCCCAAAGTCATGCAACTGGTAAGTAATAGAGTTTGGATTTGACTTCAGGTGGCCTTGACAATACAATAACACTTCTTTAAAACTATAACTCAAGATTTGTCTTTTTACAGATAAATTTTGAATTCCTCCCCCATGGTGATCAGTTTCAGCCATTAGAAAACATCTCACTTCCCACTCCCTTTCCCTACTTGGGCTCTTCATGAACTTACTAAGAGTGGAACACCATAGTCATTTAAGCAAGCTCATTCTAGCCAGTCAACAGGATTCAAAGCCTAGCTCTCAGGTGTGTAAAATTAGGCAAGTCCTATAACCTCTCTTATGCCTCTCATCTGTAAAATGAGGAAATTCAACCCAATCTCATGTAATTGTTAAAAATATATGTGTGTATAAATATTCTCAGCCCAGTGGCTGGCACCATTCAATAAATAGTAGCTGCTATTATTATTTTATCGTCATCATCATCATCATCATCATCATTACTGTTGTAATTATATTATTGTGTTACTATTATACCAGGAACACAAAACAGGAAGATGAGAGTGCTTGCTATTCTAATAATATATTTGTGTGCTGTTCCCAAAAGAAGATACGCACATTTCCAATCCCATGAGAAATGACTCATGGTTTTTTCTTCAAAAACACTTGAAGCAAAGTAATCAAAATTTGGAACAATTTGGAACAATAACCTGCTTTATGTTAAAACACCATGTACCAGAGAATGGCAGCAATTTTTCGCAAATGTTAAGTCAGAAACTTGAACCCAACTATTTGCATTAAGCCCCAGGGTAAGGATGACAGAGAGGCATTGGTTACTAAAGAGGCTCTTCCCCAACACGCAGCACAGTGACTCAGCACCATGGCCAGCCCACGCACCTCCACTGTTACCAGCCTTTGGCATAGAATCCTGTAGCGGATGCTGTGTATCCAACTGCCTTCCTTCCCTCCTCCTTCACTACTAAAATGTCAACTTTGTCCAAGTATTAGGCAGCAGTACACTCAGGGAAGTTGGATTCTGCCTTGGGGGATGAATCATAATTAGCCTAAGCCAATCATGGTACTCTCATTCCCCAAAATATATATTGGTTTAAGGATGAAAGTGTGACACAGTGGAGGTCAATTAGTTACAAGGGAAAATCAGCTAAGAGTTATTAAAAAGATTTTCTTTCCTGATAGTCTTCTGAAAAGAAAATTCTTTCCTTTTGCTAGTGTTGTCATATGAGGGTGTAATGTTCAGAACAGTGGCAGCTATTTTGTGACCATGAGGAGGAAGCCAAGAGACCTGGAACATAGCTAAGAGCTCAAGCATTATTAAACCGTCTGGAATCTTCCACTTTTAGACTTCTTTTTATGTAAGATAATAGGCCCCTATTGTTTAGTGAGATATTCTGTTACTTGCAACCAAAAGCTTCCTAATTAATTTGAACCATCATCCATTAGGTTCTAAACTAAAATCATTGATAATGTGAAGTTAGGAGAGTTCCTAAAGCTCTCTATGCAGGGATATGCTAGGAAGAAATAAGCACTACACAATTTAACTAGGCCCATAATAACATTATTTCATCATATATGCCAAAATTCCTTCATGCATTAGGATGAAAAAAAAATGAAAAGATGAGCTTTAGGATGAGACAGGCATGGACTTGAATCTTGGCTCTACCCCTTACCAGCAGCGTGAACTTAAGCAAATTATTTAACATCTCTTAGCCCCACTTTCGAAATTTGTCAGATGAAAGGAACAATACTTACCTAGTAGCATTTGTGGTAAGGATCATCTAGAAATACATAGAAAGAATTCTCGTAATTCAGTGACCATATGATTTGTTGCTTAAACTGGGACTGATGCATGCAGTCAGGACATACTGTCTGTCATCTTAGGTTAATAAATGTACTCCCTTCCTTGCCCCCAACACTCTCTCTCTCTCTCTCTCTCTCTCTCTCTCTTTCTCTCTCTCTCTCTCTCTCTCTCTCTCTCTCTCTCTCTCGCTCTCGCTCTCGCTCTCGCTCTCTCTCTCTCTCGCTCTCTCTCTCTCTCTCTCTCTTCCCCTCTCTCCCCTCATCAATTTAGAGATAATCTATTTAAATCCCTCATTTTTCATGCAGTGCCAGTCACAGCTGGAGCATTCTCAGCCTCTCAAATCCCCTGCTACTTCCCTGGCCTAGGCAAGTCTGAAGTCCCCTCCAAAATTTCAGTGAATTTCTGCCGCAGGTCCCCTCAGCTCCTGTCTGCCCTGTCCTCTTGAGCTGCTCCAGCCCCACACTTCATTAACTCTCAGTCAGACTTGGGATGAACTTCTTCAGTTTCCACAACAACGAAAACAAAATCACTCACACTTAACATTCCAGAACAAAGTAAATTTTACCGAAGATTTCAGGGGAGACAGGGAGGGTTTACCCTGAGGAAACACAGGCACTGTCATTCTCAAAAGCACCTTCCCTCAGGCTGCTACTGTGGACTTTCTCTGGCTTTGCCTAATTCCGGCCTCTATCTTACTGGCTCCTTTCTCCACTTACTTTTCTCCTTCTCTTTTCCTTTCCTCATCCTAATATGATACAGAGTACCACCTCCCCCCCCACCCCTAAAACTTGACCGTACGCAACATCCAAACCCTCAGCAGGACTTACCTTCTCACCCAAAGGTGGCAGACAGAGTCTCTAGGATGGCTCTCACGATCCCACCTCGTGGTGTTCATTTCCTTGTATAATGCTCTCGCACTGAGTGTGGACAAGACCTGTGACTTGCTGCTAATCAATAGAACAAGGCCAAGGTGATAGGATGTTGCTTCTGTGATCATGTTACATTGTTAGACCTGTCTTGCTAGCTCTCTCCCTCTAGAGACTGTCCTGGTGGGCTTGATGAAGTAACCAGCTATACTGAAAGGTCCACTGTATGATTTCTAGGGGTTTAGGATAGCCCCAGCAGCAAAAAGCTGGAAGCCTCCGTCCTACCACTGCCAGGAAATGAATTCTGCCAACAATCTAGGTGAACTGGGAAGAAGTTCTTCCTTAGCCAAGTCTCCCGATCAGGATCACATTTTGACTGCAATTGGGTGAAGCCCTAATCAGAGGACCTAGCTAAGCTCTGATTGCCGGATGCACAGAAATTGTGGGATAATTAATGTGTGTTATTTTAAGCTACTAAGTTTCTGGGGATTTGCTACACCGCAATAGATAACTAATACACCAACTATTTAGCAAGGTGTTTTTCCAAGGGAAGATGGTTCTTTAAGAGGAATTCTACTTAAAGTTGTTACAATATCGAAATAACAATTTCCCTCCATTACGATATGTAAATTGGGAAACAGGCTCAGGAAGATTTACTGACTATATTAAGAGGGGTAATTAAGGACAATTTAATAAAGGGTCAGTTTATAATAAAGCTGTAGCCAAGGCTTAGGAAAAGCAACAGACCAGTATCAGAGTGGGAAAGATTTACCATCCCAGGTTTGAACGAGAGAGAAAAGGGAGCAGTTACTGAAACCAGAGGAGTTGTGGGAAGACCCTGCCAGCCCATGGTTACTTGGGAGGAAGAGGGCTAGGGGAATAATACCGCAACCTCACTGTTGTCCCTCCTGTCCTTAGCCAGTGCTCTGCTTCCGCTGAAGTCAACCAAAGCCAGAGGGAAAGGGGACCCACTGAGGCAGTTCATCCAGGCTAGCCTCTCAGGACAAGGAGCAAAGTGGAAGAGAGTAGAAAGTAAATCTACAGGGGACATTCAAACAAATCCAGCACAACGGCTGACCCAAGATCTCACAGGGAGCTGGTGACAGAAATGGGACTAGGACCTATGCCTTTGACTTCCAGCCTCAACTTCTTTGATCAAAAGTAGATCAGAGACAATGGTCATGGTGGGATATTCAAGGGAAGAAAAACTTATTAATTGCAGGTGGTTCTCCTTCTCCTAAGTAGTGTTCGATATGTAGCACATACTCAATACAATTTTACTAAAGACACTAAGTGAATAATAAAACAAGTCTGATCAACTCACCACCTACAGGGATTCGGCCGGGCATACTCACAAGCGCCACGGCCCTCCACAGGCGTGAGCTTCCCTAACACCACCCCACCCATCCTGAGCAGGCCAAGCAGCCTTCCGTGAAGCCAGGCCAGTAAGTCCCAGGCTACTTCAGTTCCCTCCCTCCACCTTGTATTGCTGCATATAAGTTGTGTATCTAGGCACTGTGAGCAGGAAGAACACTGCACTAGAAGTAGGCTGAGCAGAGTCCCAGGCTCTCTCTGTCCTTGTGTTTTACATCCAATAATTCAGTCAGCAAACCCCTGTTGAAAACCTCTCCTGTATCAGGCACTGTGCCATGTGCTGGGATTACAATGATGTTTAAGACCCTATATCAACCTTCAAGGAGTGTATACTAACCAGGCAACTTACTCGACTTCAGCTTTCTCATCTGAAAAACATGGATAACACCCACTCCACTTCCCTTTCTTTTAACTAGCACCAGTTTATAAGTGGATTTCACATGGTTGTTATGGAAAAAAATTAAATGATTTATAGGAAAGTGATCTAAAAAGAAGATAAAATTCTATGCACATACACTCGTCCATGAAATGAGAATTAAAAGATTATCCTTTCCTTTGAGCACCTGCCTAAATGGGAAACATTCTTGACCTGACCTATATCATTATTATCATTATACATTTCTATTTCCATATTATCATTATCATCCCCAAATGCTGGCAGCCGAGAGCTGAATTATTTTTTGTTTAGCCATTTAAACACATGACACCTGTATTGTAGAAAGTAATTTGGGAAATAAATGCAATTATTATATATTTGTATTATACATTCTCTCTATAAAGTGTGTATTTAGTGATTCTATATATCATATCTCCTTTTAATAAACATAAGTATCTCAACCCTCCTATAGTCGGAAAAACAATATAAAAATTTCCAAATATAAAATTATGACTAGTTTATTGAACAATCCAGACTTCATAAGAGGTAAGCAGAAAATAATATAATTTTTCTCCCCACTGCCTTGAACATCCTCTCTGATTGTTCTTTTTCTGTCATTTGCATAAAAACTTTGGCAGGGCTTTTCTTGCCATTCTCAGGTAATAAAGGAAGATTCTCCCTTTTTTTCAGTTTTTAAATAATCCAGTTCGGTGAAACATCAACATTCTAAACTCTTGTCCCATTGAAAACATCTCTCCTCCCTCCTTTCTGCTTGGGTAAAATTAGAATTGAGTGCTGCCTCACTTTCTTCTCTCTGTCTCAGGTTATCCTTTCCACCACCTACTGGCAGTGAGTTAGAATCCTTCACAGGTTTAAAATGGGCACAGGTGAAGCATAAGGGTCAGGGATGGTCCTACTTGACCAGTATAGTTGTAATCTGAGTATGCTAGCTTCTTTCTGTCTGGAACACTATTTTAGGTTCTTTGGCAAATCCCCATCTCATACCCACTCCGCAGCTTCCACTTCTGGGATCAATTGTCTCCACTTCCCTTGCTGTAGGTGAAACCTCCTCAGGCTGCCCTGCCTCTGCTTCTGCATCTACAGTTTCATCTACAGCTTCTTCCAGTTGCAGTTGTCTCATCCCTATCAGGAGGACCTTCTTAAGCACAGCCTATTTCAAGACAATGACCCAGATCTGCAGGGTCCACTGCTGCCTCAGGAGAAATGTGCCTGTGTTCCTTACCCGCTGAAGCACTTTTTACCCTGTCAGACCCAGGAGCAGCCTCTCAACTTTTCAGGTGTGAGTCTAATGTCAATCTTCACGTCCCTCCAACTCCAGAGACATATGTCAAGTTCTCCAAATGGCTCCATTGAAACTTATTTCATCTGGCTTCAGATTAAGATTATGTCTCTCACGTCTGCATTCACCCTTCTTGGAAGCAGAAAAAAAGAAATGCATAGCACCCTGCCCTCTATCCAAGTTTTTTTAAACTTGAATGCTTACCATCTTCTGAAATTGTCTCAGAATGGGTCATAAGCCAAAAGCAGCAGAATGGGGCCATCATGAGGTAGCCTAGCCCTTTCTTTAGGATGTAAGAGTCTTTGGTACCTATTGTATTATTTTTGGCCTTTGAAGCTTCTACTTAAACTTTGAAAGAACAAAGAAAGTTCATTTAATATCTAGTTCCCAGAGTATAATATTAAATAAAATTTTTAAATTAATATCTTCTCTCAGAGATCTTAAATGCCCCTTCCAGGGGCAGTGCCCACCCCCTATGTAGTTAAGAAAGATCACTGTTTTGGTGTAAATGGTGGTTGAATTTGACAAGGTTTACAACAAAAAGTGAAAATGCTGAGACTCTTAATCCATGCTACAATTGGGGGCCCCTAGGATCTTAGAGCTAGAAAGGATTTGTCTGTCTAGGGCATCAGTAAGACTTGAGCTTTGAGACGTCATTCCAATCACTGTTTGCTATTCTTATGACCCGGAGCAGCTTGTGGTTGGGATGCTCATATATGGTCATAAAATAGAGTCAAGACAACTATACCCTGGAGATCTGAACACATAACTTTAGCCTCACTGGCCTGTCATGCTCATGCTAACTGAGCTCATATTACAGAGAACCGTGAGTAACCCAGTAGCAGTCCTTAGAATGCTGTTTCTTTCTTTGCCTAGAATGGTTCTAAAATATTTGCAGCTCTCTTCTTGACTAGATAATCAATCTGACAGTCTAGATTTTCCCATAAAGTTTATATCAATGTGATTCTGACTTTTAAAAGGATTCTAAAGGCCCAAAGAGATACATGAGAAGGTTGTAACTCTCAGAGTATCATTCCACAGGGCATGATGCTATCAGTGTTTTGTTATCAAGGTATCTCTGCTAGCCCTAGGTGTCAGCACAGCAGTGAAACAGAAGCAGTAGATACAGTGTTTCCCTCTCATTGGAGAAATCAGATCATCTCCAAGATAGCAAGTCCTGATAGAGTTAGGGATTATTTTGAAATCCCCTCTAGGATATTCTACAAAACCCTACTCTGCACAGGATTTGACAAACTGAACAGTACGTATGAGGTGGTTTCAATTTCTTAAAAGACCTAAAGAGCAGAAGCAGCATTAATTCTGTGAGTCATGGCTTCTACTAGAAGAGTGCTCCTAATTTTCCCAGGTGGCTGTCAACCAAGAGAAGAGGTAGTATCACCTTCTGAGATACTGAATGCCAGGGAGCAGCCACTTATTGTCCTAAAGATGAATATCTCAGAGACTGGCCACAGAGAGAGGGCACAGGGAATTACAACACTGCAAGTAAGACTTCTTTTGATCAGAGATTAAGGATGGATGATAAACATGACAAAGATTCCTATTGCCTAGCCTGTAGTAATAGGTAATTTGGAGATGACTAATTTATTTATTTTTCTATTTTTAGATAATTCTCTTCACTCCTGGCTGTCCCCCAATCCCCCAAATACATACAGACATAAAGTTAATGGCTGTTTACAAGTGAATATCAACCTTCATGTTATGTATGCCCTAGACTGCTCTCCACAATGTTGCCTAAGAAGACAATAGATCTAAAAGTACAAACAAACCTGATTTTCTGAAATATTCAACTTGAACCTTGACAAATACAAAGTGTCATGACCTTCTCTTTAAAAAGCTGAAATCATCATGTGCCTGTTGAGGGTGGGGGTGGTACTTAGGAATAAAAGAAGTAACAATCAACTTCTGACACAGAAACTAGGATTTTGCAACAAGAAACTGTCAAGGTGAAAGAGAGTTTCTATATCATTTGGCTCCCACTTAACATGTTATGAGAACTAGACTTGGCAAACCAAACCATAGAGCCTTTCCTCTTTGCCTATAACAGTATGCCAAGAAACTTTCTACTCTGTGGTAGAAAGAGAATGTGATAGAGGAGAAGTAAAAGTAAACTTTCCTCTTGTGATCCAGGAAATGGTGAGAAGGAAAAGAAAAGCCAGAGGAAGAGAAATGTGGACAGTGAGAAACCCACACCCCACGGTGGTCATCTTACCCCTGTGAGATTCTGGGGGAGCTACACTGAGTGGCTTCATCTCAATGGGAGACATCCTGGCTTGATTAGAAGACTGGAGTGCTGAGGTCCCAGAGAGATAGAGAGACTGAGAGAGGGGGTGGGGGCGGGGCGGGGTGGGGTGGGTGGGTACCTAATTTGTACTCCAAAGCCTCCCTTGGTAACTTAGATAGAACTGAGAGCCAGCAGCCTGCTCTGGGTCCTGTTGTGTCCATGGGAGAAATGATCCCTCAGAAGAG
>CM053514.1:11353299-11374908 GCA_028627145.1 Eidolon dupreanum | reverse complement strand
TCCATGGTCACTTTAAGCTCTAATTCCTATGACTCACGACTTTCGGTGTTTCATATTCTGCAACACGTGAAAGGACTGTTCCAACACCAAGTAGAAAAGATCCTGTTCCTTGTTTCTTTTGGCTTGTTCTGGAATAGCACCTGATCTCATCCCCAACATGTCTGCCTATGAATCATAATCCTTAGTTTTAGAAGACAGGGCCTCACAGTTAGAAGACAGGTTTCTACTTCCTTTCAATTAAAAACTATTTAAATATGCTCTTATTCTTCAGTATCTTAGGTCATTTAATAAAGTGAGCATAATTTTTTCTTGTTTCTAATTTCATTGGGAATAAAAGATTCCTATTGTCAGGGTCCACTCTAAAACCTTGAATTATTAACTAGATAAAATAGAAGAATATCTGAGAACCTCTAGATTAAAAGAAAAAAGATAAACTGCACAGAGGCATAAGTGTCTCATTCTTCCTAAAAGTGAAGGCCTCTATGCCACTTGCTCTTTCATTTGAATATACTATATTGTTTGTCCTCATCAGGAGAAAGCATAATGCCTCAATAGTGTAAATTATTTTACATAAAACATATTAAAGGGATCTGTAGAAAGTTCAGAATATAAAATACTGTAAAATTTCAAATAATCCTGTATATTACCATACACTAGACGGAAAAAATTATTATAGTTACAAAAGCATTTTCATCAGTTCTGTGACTGAGTTTCGCGCTCCCGTAGAACACCTGGGGAAGCCTCACTGAGGAGCTCTGGGGCCTATACACCTGACCTTCGTTTCACACATTGAGGAGTAAACCAGCCTACGCAGGCGGGCAGTCTGCATGAAGGGGGCACGAATGGGACTGTGCTTTATGAATTCCAAGCAAAGAGATCTTGTGTTCTACGTATTCCTTGAATTTGCAGTATGTGATAAGTATTTATTAAGCGCCTACTATATGCCAGTGAAGACAACACCAGCTCTGTTCTTTTGGAGCTTACGCCAACGGGAGACACTTTAATGTGTCCTACCGCCCAATTTTGCAAAAAAAGCTCATTCGCCGCGTCACCTAAATTTGTAAAACCCGTCTTGGGCGAAGGGTAGAGCACGCGAACCCTTGAACCAGCTCGAAGTCAAAACTCAGCCCACTCCGGGCGGGGACAGGGCCCCGCGGCGCCCCCGCGTGGCGTCCCTCGGAGCGGCGCGCCGCGCTTACGCCAGGCCCCGCCCCTTCATAGCGACCCCGCCCCCGCCCCCGCCCCCCCCGGGCGCAGTGCGCAGGCTCCTCCGCCGGCTCCGGTTCTGCACGGGACGCTGCCCAGCCGGCGACGCTGCCTCCCGTCTCGGGAGCAGGTCGCTGGAGCCGCAGTCGCGGCCGCGGTGGTTGGTAAACAGAAGCCTCAGCGTGCACCCTCTCGCCCGAGCCGGCGAGCCCCGGGCGTGAACCGAGCTGACGGAGGATGGCGGCCTCCGGGGTGGAGAAGAACAGCAAGAAGAAGACCGAGAAGAAACTTGCTGCTCGAGAAGAAGCTAAATTGTTGGCAGGCTTCATGGGCGTCATGAATAACATGCGGAAACAGGTACCGCCTGTATGGGAGGGACGGACGGCCTGAATGGGAGGGGGGAGGTGGCCCTGGGGTCGCGACCCTCTTCTTTCTGTGTCCTCGCCCTCCCTTCCATTTTCGCCCGCAAGCAAAGCAGCTGTTAGTGGAGGGTCGCGTTAGACTGTTGTGCAGAAGTGCCTCCTCCTCTGCCGGTGCTGTGACTCCCCAGTCAGATTCCGGGGCGACTCTTCGGGCTGGCATTCGGTGTCGGGTGTCGGTTGTATAACAGCTCTGCCCTAGTTATCTCTGTGAGGCGAGGATCCCTCCATTGGTGAGCAGTTTTAAGGCGTCGTGAGATCTTGTGCGAAGAAGCCCATTGGCACCGCCCAGCCCGAAGCCCCCAAAGAAAGAAGCATTGCTTGGCCTGAAATCAGATACTCTTAAATAAGGATCCCCGCCCCCTTCCGTGGTACCCGGGTGGAGCTAGTTGAAGACAAATCCTCCTGTACGTGTTAATTTAGAGCAGAAACTGTCCCCGATAAATACCGTGCCGTATTTTTAAGGGCACCGTGCGCCTCTGTTATTATGAGCAGCTCTTTGTTCTGTCTTTGGTGTGTGGCGCATTAACGAAAGTCTTCGGCACGTCGGCAAAAGGTAGGTTATGAAAAGAATGGATTTTAACGCCGGGGAATGTAAACTAGAGAGGTTTCATTTACTTATTTTTAAATCCCATAACATCTATGCCAATAAAGCATAGAAAAGCCACTTTGTTACCTTTTCATTTCGTAAGCTTTATTTATGGAAAACAACGCATCCAAGGAGATTTGTGGGAATGTTCTGGTTTTGTGACAGTGGCCCTGTTTATCAAGAGGACAAAAGCAGGTTGTGAGTATGAGTAACTGCTAAACCTGGTTTGCTTATCTAGTGGTTTTGATAAGAATGTGGACAGCAGTAGAAGAATTTAAGATCTTTATGAAGATATTAACTTTGGTTTCTTTAACGGAATTCTGACCGCTGCGATCTTGTCTTTGTTCATCAGCTCCTGGCATAGTGCGTGGTGCATGAATGCAGTAGATATCTGTGGGGAGGCCTTTAAATCTTTCCTGGCCTTTGTGCTGAAGTACCTGTGAATGTCTGGATTCAATATTTTATGTAATTTTCATGTATCTATTTGCACGTTACATGCATGTTACTTTAATGTAAACCTTTATATTTATAACATCACTGACTTTTGAATGCACTGGTGCCTTTAACTAGTGTCTGCCTGTAAACGGTAGTTGAACACAGGTTCTCCAATGCTCAAATTCCTTTCCAGCAAACCTCCCACTCCCCAAAATATGCATTTTCATCCATGGACTATAGCATTGTAAAGCATTGCCTCATTTCTTAGATAAGGTGCAGCTGGGTTGCAGCATCAGATGTTTCCTTGAGGGGATTGTCAGACTGTATTTTTAGCTCTTGGGTTTAAAAATTGATTCATATCCATTTCTTAAACCTAGCTCTAGATTATATTAACATCTGTTTATTTAATGTCAAACTAGAAATACAGTTCCTGAAATCCAGATTCCGTTACTGAGTATGAAGGAAAAATGGATGCTGGGTGGCAACCAGGGATCTCTTCCGCAGTGGTTAACTGACCTTAACATGCTGGATTCTCCTTTGGTCAGTGGCTTTGCGTGTTAGATATTTCTCTAATAGCACTTTTACTAACTTCATGGAATCCTGAGTCTTTTGCAAGATGCGCAGGTTCACTTTGCAGTTGATTTTCATTATATTTGTATTGTTCCGTTTAACATCGTAACACAGGAGAGACTCACCAAGAATGACAAGGTCACTTGATAGAAATTGACAGAAATCGAAGCAGGTCTGAGCCAGAGGAGGAATGTTGGACTGACGACAAATTTTATGTGTTCTTGTTCTTTCGTAAATATTTTTGTGCTGTGACTGTTTTTGCTTCTTATGACCTCATTGCTTTGGAGATCAGGATGAGTGCGTGATTGACAAGGATACCTCTATCTGTGAGAACACTGCAAAATTAGAACACCTGAATTCCAATTCATACTCTACCATTAATTAGTTTTATAATTTTAGATATAATTATTTAAGTTATTTCATCTCTCCATAGCATAGTATATTTTGTATACTATATTATGTATAGCATATTATGTATAGTCAGTCCTATACATAATGGTGAAGAGGTTCTGCAGAACCAGCAACTTCAGCGTCTTATGGACCCTTTTCCTCCATCATCCTTTCAGTCATTTCTAGCCTTTTGTTTTTAAGTAAACTTTCCAATGAAGTAGAGGATTCACGTAAAAGGATACAAATCATAACTGTGTAGCTCAATGAATTATTACAAAATGACTATACCACCACCAAGAAATAGAACAATATACACCAGAGGTCCTTCCTTATGCCCTTCTCAGTCACTGCTCCATCAAAGGTAACCACTATTTTAACTTCTTTCACCATAGATTTGAGTAGTTTTTTTTGCTGTTGTTAACTTATATAAATGGAATCATACATTGTATACTCTTGTGTCTTAGTTTCCTAAAGTCAACATTATGTTTGTGAGATTATTCTATGTTGTTGTGTATAGCTCTGGTTCATCCTCATTGTATATAGTATTCCACAATGTATCTGTTCTGTCATTATGGACATTCGAGTTATTTCCAGTTTGGGACCATTAAGAATAGTAGTATTTCAGACATTTTCGTACATGTCTTTTGACGTGCCTGTGTATACACTTCTGTTGAGAAATACCTAAGAGTGGTGTTGTTGAGTCATAGGTTATGCTACATAAAGCTTTAATAGGTACGGTCATACAGTTTCCAAGTTTTGCCCATTTACACTTCTACCAGCTGTGTGTTGAGGGAGGCTTTTGCTCTACATCCTTTCAATACTTGGTATTGACTATTTTTTATAACGTTAGCCATTCTGGTGGGTGTATAATGGCATCTTATTTAATTGGGTTGTGCATCTTTCATTTATTTCCCTAACTTTTTGTTTACATTAATTTTATTACCTGATGCACTAGAAGGGGCTATGCAAAGCAGGACTGGGTCACAGTCACTACTGCACACATCCAGTTGTTGCTATTGTGTTACTGAAGTCCCGAAGACCCTTAATATTCAAGAGAGATGTTTTGAGACCTTCTTAAGAACCACTATCGTTTACAGTTCCCTCACATTAAATGAGTTAAATCATAATTGGAATTTGAAAGCTTATGTTAAAGGCCTGTTGAGAGTTATATGAGAGAACCACAAGGCTGATTTGAGGATTGAATACTGTGCAGATAACTGGGCTCACTTACTAAACTGGCTCAGCTTCTCCAAGACAGTAAATTACTACATGTCATTAATCTTTAGGGTCTCTTGTGGAACACTTCTTGAGCACTTATTCTCTACCAGCCATTCTGTAGTGTTTTACATGCTTTGTCTCACTTTATTCTCAACTCCATTGACAACTCCCCTTTCTATTCATAACTCTGTCTTCTCTTTTTCTCTGTCCAGCTTAAGAGCTATCACCTCTGTCTCTTCACTTTCTTTCCAGTGCCTCAAGCTTTCTTAACCCTTTGTCATTTTGTCACATCCATCTAGCAAAAAGTATTAATGACTATTTACCTTCTTTGTGCGACACTTCCAAGCACAACTGGAGAATATGCCATTACTGGGCAGTCCTCTGCCAGATAAGTCCTGACTTCAGCTGGGCTGTCAGTACTGGCAAGTGATCCTATTTTCCATTTATTTATTTCCTCTAATTAGAATCCTTTCTCTGTCTCCTCACTTTCAGTACATCAGCCTTCTTTCAACATCACAAATAAATAGAAGGCATTAGTCTGGAACTATCTAACTTTTAACTTTCCGACACCAAATTCATAAACCTGTTTTGACACTTTTCTTTTTACTCTCTTTATACTGCTGCAGTTGAGAAGCTGCCTCTTTTCCATCTGAGGCCAAGTACTTTCACCTTGGCTTTGACTCCCTCGGTACTAGCCTGGTCAGAAAAGTTACACTGTTGATTATTCCATCTCTGTTGAGCATCTCTAACTTCTACTTCTGTGCTGGATTCTAGCCATCAGCATTTAGGCACGTTTTAACCTCTCCAGCTTTTAAACCAACAAACCAGTCCGCCCATTCTTAGTCTCAATATTCTCTATAAATAATATCTCTCTCCCCCTTGTTAAAACCAAAAGGTGTTCACTGCCTCTTTTGGCTCACAATTATCCCATCTCAGCTTGGCTTTCTGACTCATCCATTCAGATGAATACTTACTGAGAAACCACTGTGTGCTAGACATTTTGCTAGATTTTGGAGTTGAAATGAGTAAAACCTGATAATTTCTGTCATGCAGTTTATAGTCTAGGGGGAGAGTAAAATATTAGTCACATAGTCACACACACAAAAATGTAAAGTTGCAACAGTGGTAGCTGTTTATTAAGGAAAAGAACAGGGTACAATGAGGCATATGGTTAGATGACTTGACCATCAGGGATGTTTTCCTAAGTAAGTGATAATTGAACTGAGACCTGAAATAAAGGTAAGTGTTAATGAGGTACCTTAAGGAAGAGCCTCTTAGGTAGAGGGAACAACATAGGCAAAGGCCCTGAGTTGGAGAACTACTTACCATAGAATGGCAAATACAAGAGACTGATTAGAGGCCAGTGTGACTGGAGCACAGACATAAGGGAAAGGATGGTGCCAAATGAAACTGGGAAAAAAACTACCTAGAGACCTACCCATGCATTGCCCCATCAGTCAAGTTAGGAGGTTTTGCCTTTATTCTAAAACTCTGTCAAATGTATGTGTGAGTGAGGAGAAATCAGTGGGTATTATTTGTTTTTCTTTTGAAGAAAAAAAAAAAAAAACTCTGTGGTGAATGAATTAGAGAGCTCTCAGACTGGTTGCTTTGCAGACCAAACAGGAAGTTGTTGCAGAAGTAGCCCAGTGAGATGGTCCTTTGGACTAAGGTGGTAGCAGCAACAGCAATATCAATGAAAAAAAGAGGGTAAAATCAATAGGACTTGGTGATGGTCATGATGACTAAGTTTGATAACCATAAGATAATTTAAAACGCGATCTGATAATGAGTAAGTTCTCAGTAAATATTGGCTATTTTTATTGCTATTGTGATAGTGGCGGTTGATTGGGTGCCGAGGGATTCAGTACAAGGTGTCACGACCTCTGCGGTTCTAGAATGTATCACTTAAAGAGGTGATAACTGGAAAAGGGCGAAGGCTTTGAGGATAGGGTTATAATTTGTATTTTAGATATGTTTGGTTTGTGAGGCCCATGAGACATTGAGGTATATGAGTTGACAGGTCTGGAAAGTCGTAGGTTAGAACTGTAAATTTATGAATTATCTGCAGAAGGAAGGTAACTTCTTGATTGAAGCTGTGGAGAGTCAGGTGTCTAGGATAAAAGCTAGGGAATGAGCCTATAAAGGACACACAAAAGAAATGGCCAGAATAGGAGGATAATGAGTTTTGAGAACCGGACAAGAAATTGTTTCAGAAGGAGGATGGCACATTTTGAAGCCTGTGATAAGTCAGAGTAAGGTTAGAACTAAAAATGCCCATAAGATATAGCAACACAGAGGGGTTTTTTGAATGTAGTGAGAGTCGTTTTGATGGAGAGACAGAGAAGTCAGATTAGCATGAGTAAAAGTGAGTAGGTATGAGAAAATTGAGACAG
This sequence comes from Eidolon dupreanum, assembly GCA_028627145.1. Lineage (NCBI taxonomy): Eukaryota > Metazoa > Chordata > Mammalia > Chiroptera > Pteropodidae > Eidolon > Eidolon dupreanum. The sequence goes on along the minus strand of CM053514.1, from coordinate 11,367,688 downwards.
CTATTTGGAGAAATTTGGTCCTGAAGGAAGTGAGGGAGTCAAATGAAGATTGTTTGGTTTTATTTGCTTAAATGGGAGATATGTCAGTGTGTTTAAAAACTAGTGAGATGTAGAGGTTGAATATATGAGATGGAATGGGTCATTAGTAGATGGTTCCTGAGATGAGATCCAAAGTCAAGGTGATCGATCTCACATGGGAGGAAGACAGTTCCTCTTCCATAAGAGTGGGAAGGAGGAGAGGGTCGGTAGGTAGGTAGATTTGGAATCAGGAGAATGAAGGAGTTTCTGTCCAAAGGCTTTTGTTTCCTCTGAAGAATGGATGAGATCATCTGCTAAAATGAAGGAAGAAGAAGATGAAGCTGGAGGTTGAGGAAAGCTTTTGCAAAAAGTAGAAATAGTATGATGGCAGGCAGGTTTTTTGGAAGATTTTTCAAGGTTAATTTTTATGACCGGACAATGAATATTAATCCTCTGCCTGGACTTCAAAGCCCTGTCTGGTCTGATACCAGCTTATTTCCCCAGTCAGATCTCCTACCACTTGTCTCTTAGCCATTTCACTCCAGGCACCTGTCTTCCTTTCAGAGCCTAAAATGTACCCATGCCTATGACTCTCGTCCCCTCCTACTCATGCTTCAGTTCTTAAGTTAATGCCACTTCCTCCCTGAATGCCCTACATTATGTCAAGGCCCTCTATTTTGTATACCTTACAACACTCAATTTCTTCATTTATTTATCATCGCTGTAAAGGCAATACACACTTTATAGTTTGTTGTGTATCTTTGCTACTGGGCTCTAAGCTCCATTATGGTAGGGACCGTGTCTGTCTTATTCAATGCTGTATTACCAACATCTACCACATAAGTGCTCATATATTTGTTAATAGTTGATGTCATTGTTACAGTTGATAACACCTATAGGGTGAGAGCACAGTAAGAAGACAAGTGGACAGAGAATGAAACTTTGGGGAGCATCCACATTTCAAAGAATAGGAAGAAGAATGCTTCGGAGATTAAGGGGCAGACAGAGGAAAGATCGCCAGTAATAATGTGATTGAACTCAAGGTGTAAGTTACAAAGAAGAAGAGATAAGAGAGTATCAAATGTTATAGGGAGGCCGAAAAAGACAAAGTGCCCACAGCGTTTGAAAATGGGAGGTTTTAGCAAGTAAAGTTTTAATGGAATAGTGGAAGAAAACAGAATTTAAAGGACGAAGGAGAGACAGAGTGGTGAGGACAGAGAGAGGGACCTGCCTCCTATGCAACCCAGGCTTTCCAGGATTTGATTAATAATGTTCCTCCCTTAAATCCAGTAGTATCTATTGCACACAGCCTTCATGACACACACTACATGTGTATTGAATGAATGAGCACAGCAGCACATCTTAAGGGAGACACACTTGTATTAACATCCCGTACTGAGGAGAACAACAGTCAGGATTTCGGAGATACAAGAACCAGGCCAGCCCCAAAGTCCCGTAGCCTTTCTTTAGGACACTGCTTTCATTACACCTCAATGCTAACTACTCTCACTCTGTTTCTCTTCAAGAGTTTCAAATCCTAGAGAGAGAGGATCTGATAGACCTAGTTTTGATTAAATGTTGGTCCTTTGCATAAATTATCTAGAGAACAGGGCCATGTAGCACAAACATGATCTTGAAAGACCCATTTTATGTATTGAGGCCATTCCCTGAGAAGGGGGAATTGTGTCAGGTAGCTACTCCAGTGGGCATCTACTACAAAGAATCACATCAGTGAAATAGCTGGTATATATTTTAGTACATAATACAGCATATAATTTAGTTACATTGTGTTGAGCTGTCAAAAATGTAGCTGATTATTTTTTTTTAAGAGAGACATTCTTGAGATTATGCCATCTGGGCCATCATAAATTCTATACTTCTCAGGTTAGTTTACTGGAAAACAGTATGCCAGAATTGAGTTCTTTCTTAGACCTTTTCTTTGAATTAAATTCAATGGAATCATAATTTAATATTATACTGTAAGCTTTCATATGAACAATTATTTTTAAAAGGTTTGTGTCTTCTATAAAATTCTTTTAGTAATGTTTTCTTTAGTCATTACTTTGAGAAACCGCATGTTATAGTGGAAGTAATATGGACTTTGGAATCAAACAGACCTGGGTCTGAATCTTGGCTCTGTCTTCTTACTAATTGTGTGACATTGGGCAAGTCACAACTTCAGCCTTTTACGTTCTTATCTGGACAACAATAATCATGAAATCATACTAAACTACCTTACTGATGTTGGGAATAATGAGAGAAGGAATGTGAAAACTCTTGATAAATTATTCAGTGTAGTACAAATATTGTTTGTATTGTTATTATCACAGTGAATCTTCTGCGGTTCCTGGTTACCTACAACAGAAAGTAAAAATAATTTATTGCGAGGATATACAGCATTGACCACAGGCTGGAAGATGAGCAGGCATGGCAAACAAGCAGGAACCAGGGTTTCTCTGGTAGCCAGACAGCAGAAGCCCTGGAATCAGGATTACAATGCAAAAACAGTCTTGACCACTTGCTGCTGCGGCCATAAAGATGATTTTTCCCTCCATCTATCATTCAAGATTTAAAATCCTGGAAGTAGGTGTCTAATGGGCTGTCTTTATATTGTTTGCCAGCTTGGGGCTTTGCTAAGGAGTGAGTAGAAGAAATATCTGACTTTCAGCTTTAATAATGTGAGGCAGACTCAGAATTCCCCAGTTCATAATGAGGAATTTTTCCAGACATGGAAGATTGAGGTTCTAATAAGCAGGAAAAATTAGTGCCAGAATCCACAAATGTCCACTATGGTCTACACCTTAGCCTGTTCAATACAAACATGAATGTTCTTATTCTCATTCCTATAATTAAAAAAAAAAAAGTTACCAATGACGTTTTTTCACTCACAATATCTAACCCCAAGTTCAAGATCTCTTAGTAATATCTATTCCTTCTGTAATCATTTCAAGATCTTAAGGGTTAAGTAATAATAAATTCTTCATGTGATTGTGGATGGAAAATAAGAAAGTGGTTAAACTTATGTAAATATAAGAACAAAGATGAAAATAAAAGTAGAAGCCACATTCATTATTATTTATTCATTACTATTTTATTATTTATGACTTCTTTCACTGCCTGTTCCTTTTCTTTGTCTATAGCTAACTCCTCAAGGTTCTTTATCTGATGGAGTGACCTGATCTTTTAGTCCTAGATATCTTGAGCCTTTGGTCTTGCCTATAGAGAGTTACTTTAGTCTTTCATTAACTTTTACCACTAGATTTGGCAGTACCAGTGTTGAGTCTGAGATTCAGTTTTATGCTGCTTAAACCTGCTTAGCCTGTTGCTGGTTAATGGATGTTGGCAGAAGTCATGAGACTCCTACATCAGAAACAACAGACTTGATTTATCACAGCACAGCATCATGGGCATCAGAATGTATGTCTCAGTTCCCTTTGCCCTACAAATACTACGAGGGCGACATGGTGGACATATATACAGTGAGTTTGTGTTGCAGCTAAGGAATGAACACTGAGCTTAAGGAATCTGTCATTTTTATAGCAAACAATAAACAAACCTGGTTTTTATGCAGGAGGTGAGACATTATCTCAGTCTCTTACAGTCACTCGCTGCCAAAACAACCCTGAGAAACAGTGGCCTGGGTAAAGAGTGGCAGGGCCTCTCATTCTTGACATGTCCAGGAAGACACATAGGAACTCATTGAGCACTGTGTCTCCCAACAACCAGAAGGTACCCAACAGGATCCAGTGAGTTCCAGCCATCCTCTCCTCCACGGATGGCCAGGGTCAGGCCCCTAGCCACATGCAATAACTGTTGTTCTTTTTACCCAGTGACGTGAGAAGGCCAAAATGACCAGGTCGTAGTTGCAACTTCCAATTCCGTGGAAACATTGTTATATCACTTGGTTGAATCATTCTTTCTTGGGTCCCCAAATCTCTAGCAGAACCCACCTATAAAAAAACTACTTCCTGAGATTAGAAACAAATTTTTTGTAAGTGAATCATTAAGCATTATAGTGAGGGAAGCTTCTTCTATCCCTTGATTGCTAGGCAAGTTGTGGCTACAAAGAAACCATTCTGTCTATATAAATTCTGTGAAATCTGATCATTTGAAAATGGATTCTGCTGCTTAAAGAAAAAAATTAAAATTAAGACTTTTCCCTGAAAGGAGAATGTACTGTGTGTGTGTGTGTGTGTGTGTGTGTGTGTGTGTGTCTGTGTGTCTGTGTCTGTGTGTCTGTGTGTCTGTGTGTCTGTCTCTGTGTCTCTATCTTTGTGTAGTGTTGAAAACAGAGGGCAGAGGAAGTGAGAATTGGAAGTGTAAACATTTCTGTCTGTCAGCTCACCCAGAGGAAAGGAAATAAGGTCTCTTGAGCTCATATCTCTCTTCCTTTTTGCCCAACAAGAGAGAAGTTTCTATCTAGTTAAGTTAGAACTTAAGACATTGCTGTTTTATTAATGGCGAGGTTACTCCATTGAGACTCACATACTTCTACTTAAAGTCTCCATTTGCTAAGCAGGACAGGTAAGGTATGTCTTGTGGTGGACTCTATAAGGTGGATTTGAACCTAGCCATCTTTTTTTTTTTCCTTGCAGGATATATAAATATGCAGATTTCAAAATTTAGGTTATTGGGGTATGCATAGGTGAGTAGAAAGGCCTATGTTGGCTTCTCAAAGCCTCATTTTTCAATTTTATTTTACTAGAGAAACACTGAATATGGGGAATTACCAAGTACTTGCCGGACTGTCAATATTATGTTCTGTTGTGTCTCATTTGGATGTTAATCCTTATGTAAACACCCTGAGTTGAGAATCTCAGAGGGCTGAATGGTAGAATTCAGGCACCAAAGCCCCATCTCTGTCCCAACAGAAGTAGCTAGCTGTTAAGTTCTTATTTCCAAGTTTACTTTGTCTTTTAGGTTTTCTGTTTTCTTACTGGCACAGGGAATGCTTTGTTCTATCTTAAATGCTGATGAGGCATCCTCTTTCGTGAATTCTCCAAAGACCAGTTTAGGAATTTAAGTTTTTACTCCAGATAGCTTTGAAATGAAAAGATATCCATTAGGTTAACTCCAGACTGAAAGTTCACTTCTGTTTCCCATCTCAAATTTTTCTCAGCCATAATGTCATTCATTCATAGCATTCTAGATTGTCTCCAGTGAACCATGTGCCAGCTTAAAGCACTTTATCTAATTCCATACTAGCAACATAAAGTCCCTGATATTTGACTCTTATGAACCCTCATGTTATTAAATTCCCACATCTGTGATCTCTGTGTAAATTAAAATGAAAGCAATTGCAATTGTCTGCTCTCCCTGGCTTTTCATACTGCCGAGTCTCTCAGCGTAAGGCATTTGCTTAAGTGTTTGGGTAGAGTCAGGATATCTTCTTCAGCAGCTGTAGTGTGGGGCTGTCTTCCATTAGAATAGATTTAGTTTAGCACCTCCAAAGCTGAATTTCTCCAACTCGAGGGTAGTTGGTACCACTTGTTTTCAAGTATGTCAGAGGGACCCTCGGACTTTTAAGTACAGCATCATCCCCACCTCCACAAACCTGAAAAGGTTCAAGCAGATCTCCTGTCTCTCCAATAGTACAGATGTTGACGCATTATTATATAGTCCTCACCCACGTTATTGTTCCCAGCCCAAAACAGAACAGAAACTCCAGTTTCTAGGGGAACAGAATTATCAAAGAAAACAAAAGAAAAAATCTTGGTTTTAGTCTAATTGACAGACCCTAAGACTAAATCCATCTGGGAAGAATCACTTATCAGGAAGCTAATAGGGACACTGTGTTTACCATAGAGAGAAGGGACTTTTCATCTATGCATAATAATGTTTCACTGGCATAGGACATTGTTTTTCTTGGGCAAAACGTTACACATTTGCCAGGGGGATTTACTCAGCTGCTGGGTCTCCTAGCGTTTCCCTTTTTGCCCTGTTGTTCATCCTGCACATTTATTTAAGCCTTAATTTTTATTTCTTTTTCTTACCCTGTGTTCCTGGCTAACCAGTGTTAAAATGATTGAGTTCTGTGTAGTGACAAAGTCTTCCCTCTTGAGAGAAGAGCAAGCCACAATTATAGCAGACAAGGAACAGAGTTTGTGGCCTTGCATTCTCTGCAGTTGTAACTCTTCTGATCTGCATCTCTGTATCCCCATTTTGATCTGTCTTGCTGTTAAGTTCTTTATGTCAATTAAACTTATCTTTTGGAGTCTTTTTTTTCCGCTCTATGTGTCTCACGTGGAGAATGACTTTTAACAGATTGCTCTAAGGCCTGTGGTCCCCATAGGGACCAATAGGCCTTGCAGTGTGTTCCTCAAAACCTTGCTTTCCTTGTTATTTGATTTTTCCAGCCCTTGGAAACTTGGTGGTAGAAGATGCATTCCTTTCTGTTACCAATTCGTGTCAAAATGGGCTGTGTCCCTTTGTTCTTTCTAGGCAGCCCCAACTGAGTTGTTAACCTGCTTGAGTTGAATATTTCTCTTTCTCTGTCATGTAGAGTTAACATCGTTTAGATCAAAATACCTTCCTTCCTTTTCCTGTTCTTTTCATTTTGGGCCCAGGTGTTTGTTTTGCTAACATACTTCTTCCTCTAGCGCCTTTCTTCCTCTAGCGCCTTTCTTTTATAGATTTTGCAATAAGAGCTCTGTGTATTCAGGATTGATTCAAGGACTGAAAGTTTAATTTTTTTGCTTAATTTCGGGAGCTGTTAGGATACATTCTACAGAATCATTATTTTTAAAAAGTAGGAAATTAATATTCACATTAACTTATTTGCAGAATTTCTGTGAATAGCAACAACGTTCAGTCTTTATTAGATGCAGCAAACCAGTACCAGATTGAACCCGTCAAAAAAATGTGTGTTGATTTTTTGAAAGAACAAGTTAATTCAGTTACTGCCACTCCTCACCAGTCTCCGTAAGGTAATTCCAATTATGAGGAAGTCCGGCATCTAACTTAGGCCTGGACCGTGTCTGAGTTACTTGGCTTCCCTTTAATGTGACCCAGTACTCTTCCCTCAGCGTCTTATTTCTACAAACTTCCCAGATAGTTCCACTGTAGCCTGCACCATTTCTGTCTTCCCACCTATATGACCTTGCAAATTATTTGACAAATTCATGAAATATTCTATTGCTGATCTTACTTTTACCTTTCAAATCCATCTGAACTCACTATAATCACCTGTTACAACTGTCCCAGTTTTTAAGGGCAGTCCTCTAATGATTTTTGATTTTTTACCTTTAGCTTTAAGAGGAATCTTACAAAAATTTCTCAGGGACAGGCTCTTTCTGAGACAGCCATTTTAATCTCCTGGTTCCTCTGTTCCTCCATGACATCTCTTTGATCCATATCACCTTCCTTGAATAAATAGCAAAAATAACTCCTTTCCTAGTCCCATCTTTAAAGAGCCATCATACCAAAGCATATTCCCTTTCTCTTTCAAAGCTGTTTGGCCGAACTCATCATGTGCTTCCCTTGAGGATTGAAATTCCATTTTTTCCTCTATTAATGTAGGTGTCTTCCTTTGTTTTTCTTTCGCTTTCCCACTTGTCTTTTTGTGATTATATGTATTTTCAAGTCCAACGCTGTTTTTCTTTTCTGGACAAACACGATACCTAAAGAGGCCTTTTTAAGTTTTCTCTTAGCCTTTGGGTTTATTGTGGCTTTGTTGAGACTTTTTCTAGTATCTCAATCCAAGAAGATGATTTATCCCCATGTAAGGACTCCATTTCCCTTTACCTTTTCAGTGACTTAAATCTACCACCCAACTATAGTTGAATCTGAGGTCTGCTCAGGTATTTATACCCCAGCCAACCCGAAATCATGCTGGGAGGGACTGATTGCAGAACCTTGTCAACCAGCTACGTAAATCCAAAAGTTAGTCATCCCTCAGTCCTTTCCTTGGGAAACAGTGGAAAGTAGAATTTGGGACGGGTGATCGCATGCCGCCTACCAGCGCCAGCCGGAACCTCTTACAGTCCTATGGAGCTTGTGTGGAACCTCCAGCTGTCTTCTGCAGTTCTTTCTGGCAAATTTGTAAACAGCAAAAGGTCACTGCACCAACACATGGCTGAAATGCTTGCCTGTTTTGAGGTGAGTCTTTCCTAACCAAAGGACTCTTTCCTCAAACGTCCCTAATACTTACAGGCACTAAAGCAGCACCCAAGTTTCTGCTCCCTCGGTGGTGCTGTGAGCATCTCTGCGTATGGGTTTGAGGGGCCCTCTTCCACTGCTGTTCTAAACATTTGAGCAGTCAACACAGGAAACAGATAAGTTAACGGTGACAACAGACTGGAGAACATGGCTTGAACCTGAGCATAAAATTGAATTTTTTCTTCCCTGAATTAAATTTACCCACCCGTCTGAGACAGAGCAGCTGAAGAATGGGAATAGTCAGCCCTCTCCCACTTCGGGAACAAGTCTGCCCCAAGAAATTACATTCCACTTTGAGGGAAGTTTTATGGAAGAAGAATGAACCAGGAGGCCTGGCTCTGTGACCTCTACCACACTTTTGCCCATCCTGTTGTCATCTTCCACAAGTGATGGATGGAGAAAGGGACCTAAACTACTCGCCCCGGAGGAAGAGGAAATACAGTAATAGCCAGAAATCTAATGTTTCTCCAGAAGTGTAACAGTTATCCCAGTACGATATTTTTTTCAATTATCTTACCTCTCATTACATTTTTTAAATTAACAAACCTTATTTTTTTGGAGCAGTTTGAGGTTTACAGAAAAATCAAGCAGAAAGAAAGCGCAAAGAATTGGCATTAACCCCTTCCCTCTTACTCCCACAGTTTTCCTCTATTATTAACATCCCGCATCAGTGTGGTACATTTGTTACAATTGAAGAGCCAATATTGTTACATTATAATTAGTCATAGTTTACATTAGTGTGCACTCTTTGTCCTGTACATTCTATGAGTTTTAACAATGTATAATAATATGTATCCACTGTTACATATCATACAGAATAGTTTTACTGCCCTAAACATCATTTGTATCTTCTCACCACATTTTTGAATTGGTATCTTTATCATACACCAAATTCCCACTTCATGTAGATCCCTCATATTTCTTAGGTTTATTTCTCGACATTTAAGTATTTTCTTGCTACTGTGACTTGGGTTTTTCTCATTCGTATTTCTTTATGACATATATAGATTAGCTAATTGCTTTTTCGTATTTCTTATTTGTATCTAGCCAGCCATCTTACTGACTTTTCATATTAGTTCTGCAAGTATTAAGTTGATTTATCTACTCTCTTACTGATTTGGCTAAAATTTCCAGAACAATGCTGAATAATAGTAGTGATATGTATATCTTGTTTCAAACTCAAAAGGAGAATGCCTCTCCTGCTTTGCTATTAAATGTGATGTTTGCTTTTGATTTCTGATGAATGACTTTCAGTTTACACACACGTCATTTTTTTTATTAAAGAGTCCTCAGGAAATGAATTTTTAATTTTATTAAACATCCTTTTGCCATCTTGGCAGTTTTTCTACATGAAGTTTTACTCTTTTAACCTGTCAGTGTGATGAATTACATTAATAGAATTATTTTTCTTGAATGCTCCTTGCATTCCTAGAACAATATTTGACTAATACCCAGTGAATTCAGTTTGCAAATATTTGACAGATCTATAAGTCCCCAAAGGAAGAAAAAAGTACAAAGAAAAGGTGACCAAAATATCAACTGGCAATTAAAGAAAAAAGATAAGGAAGCTTAATAAATAGCATAAAAAATGTGGTGTATGTAAGGTGAAATATAAGTTATCAGTAATAAATATGAAGGATTAAACTAAACTCTACTAAAAATAATCTTAAATGGTGAGAAATTTAGAATAAGTCACACAAAAACTTATGCTGTTTATAAGAGACTGAAGATTCAAAAGCTGAAAATAATAAATACAAAGGTATGACTAATATGGGGGAGACATAAACAGAGAAATTGCAAGGTTTATTTTTCTTGTTTTATCCAGTGAACACGTATTGTTCAAAAGGTAGTTTTTTTTGTTTGCTTTGGGTTTCTCTTCAATCAACCTAAGACTTGTTACCTCTCATGTTACCAAGGTCTCTGTCTCTTCCCATTTCCTATCTGTGGATGCACCTCTTCCCCGGAGGATTGATAGCAGGAGAGACCTCTCTCTTTAGGTCACTCCCATCTCTTGTCGAAACCCACTGATCTGTTGTAGTACAGTCAAATAAATGTACCATTTGGATACAAAAGATTCCTCCCTTTCCCCCTCACACACACACAACATTAATATCCAGCTGGAGATTAATCTTAGAATAATATTAAATCTCACTGATTTCTCTAACTTCCTTTAGTGCCTTTAAATTCACTCCACTGAAAAACCCTATGCCTTAGAAAGGTTTTTTGCTACATTTCAGTTTAGCTCTACACTTTCTGGAACTTCCCAATAGGCAACCATAGGTCCCTCCTCTAACTGATTTGCTTGCTATCAGCATTCTTTTTCCTTTTCTCTCTCCTTTCCTTCCGTCCCTTCCTCCCTCCTCCCTTTCTTTTTCTCTTTCTTTGTCTTAAGCAACTTGATCAGCTTTTCTGGTGGTAACCAAATAGTCGGCTTGGTTTTGCTACCTGGTATTTTTTGGTACGGTAAGTGGCAAAAGCACTGGAGAGCTATACCTACTCTGAATCCCCTCCCCAGATAAAAAGAGATAGAAATTTAAAACTTCAAGACACTGTTGGGATAACAGTAGCTTTAACTATAAGTAATCTGCATATAATTTCTAAATAATAGTCTATAAACTTTATTAAAAAATCTTCAAATAAGCTGTAAAGCGAAATATTGTACATTCTTTGGCCCATTATTTGGGGCCCATTTTCTTTCTCATTCTAAGCATTACCATCTTATTTGAATTTTTATTCATGGAATAGTAAAGTAGGAAATAGCAGTAATTTATCTATCAGAAACTGTAATAGTAGTTTCAACAAAATGCTAAAAATATGCAAAATGCCATATCCTCTGAGCTACTAAGCCATTATTTAGATTTGTGAGTAATAGGTTTTTTTTCATGAAGAAAATATTATTTGTTTCATATTCCTAGTGCCTGAGAGAATGCTTACTATATCATAGGCTCTAAATTTTCTTTGAACCTTATTTGTACATCATATCTTTAACTTTATTAAGAAATTGAAATTTCATATGCCAAAACTCATTTTTTTCCTTGAAAATCCTCTCTAAAGGTCCCAGTAAACTTTAATTTTTTTTCTTTAATGTTCTATTTTCCCAGCATTTAAGCATTTAATCTAGTTCTGCCTTTAAGATCTAGAGTAACATGATTTTGGCCTTGGTCAGAAATCACAATTTATAAGTGGCTGCTATCTGGCTCCTATCAAAAATGCATTTGGGAGAAGTGTTATTTATAAGGAAAGAATGCTAAATGGACATTGGTTCATCCACTCTTTGGATTCTGAGTTATTTCAAGTTAGATCTATGAAGGCTACTTTCTTGGGAAATGCAGTGAACAGTCTGGATTTTATCAAGGATAGATATTTAAAAAAAAAAAAAAGATTGTTATGTTTGAAAAACTATCAAGGACACTACCATTATGTCATTTGATATCCCCATAAACTCTCATCATGAGAAATATCTTAGAATTTGTTTAACTAAAAAAAAAAGGCTTTTCTGAAGGATTAGTAGACTACTTCTTTGCTAGTTATGAAGATTTGCCTGACTGTTGGGGAACTTAGTGCCAGATTTTGATATAATAAACTCATGACAGCAACTCTGTAAGTTCTTCCTAAATAGGTCTTATAGACAAATTATGTGCAAAAAAAAAACAACTAGACTTAACTTGAAAATAGAGATAAAGCATTTGACATGCACCTGTTTTCTCTGTTAGGTAAGCTAGGCCCAACGACCCCCTTTTAATTTTATCTCTTTTTCTCTTGATTAGAAAACGTTGTGTGATGTGATCCTTATGGTCCAGGAAAGAAAAATTCCTGCTCATCGTGTTGTCCTTGCTGCAGCCAGTCACTTTTTTAACTTAATGTTCACAAGTAAGTATATGAAGGTCAGAGATATTATTTATTCTGTGAAAATGAAGTAGGTCTAAATGAAAATCTGCCATTTTCCCTAATTTTTAAAAGACTTAAGAAATTAAGACCACAGAACAGTGAAAAAGATTGAAAAGTCATCATGGTGATGATTAATCAAAGGAGACATTTCTTCATTAGGCTTAAAGGCCTGAGGTCTTTGTTGATGGAGATATAGCTTCGACTTGAATGCCCTGGGTTTTCTTCTTAACCTCAGACAAATCTTATGACATTTTATCTAACAGGTTAAACTGAATAAAAGTGAAAAATGAAATACAGCATATCATACTAGAAACAACCCTAGATTTGGAGTTGAAAACTGGATCCAAGTCATGGTTCCTCTACTTTGTATTGTTTTATGAGCTTGATCAGGTTATGTAATGTATTTGCCTCAGGTTTTCTCTTTGATGCTCTGGCTACCTGCGAGGGTTTTGGGGAAGAATGAGAACTTTGCCAGCTGTGGCTGACTATATATATATAATTGTCATTGTTATCGTAGATTTGTTCTAGCTACATCAGAGGCATTTTGCTCAGAGCAGTTTAGAAGAGTGCTGCCGAATTATTTTAGGAGTTGGGAAGATACTGTATCTAGTTTTATGTCTCTTGTTTCATTTGGGCTTTTTTTTTTTTTTTAAGAAGTATACCAATTCACTAATTTCATAGACTATTTTCATTTGAGGCCCATCTCAGGTGCGGAGAGTTAATATGCTTTTTTTTTATAGGAATGTTGGGCTTTCTGGACAGAGATCTCTGTCCTGTTATCTTCTCTGTATTTACCATGGCCTGGAACGAGACGGCTCCCCAGTGGTAGCACTCATGCCATTTATGCTTCTCTTCATTCTAGCTAACATGCTTGAATCAAAGTCCTTTGAAGTGGAACTCAAAGACGCTGAACCTGACATTATTGAGCAACTTGTGGAATTTGCTTACACTGCTCGGTAAGTTAAGAAGGATCATTTTTGTTGTGGAGGAGTGAGGTCGGGATCTACCACGGCGAAGCGGTGTCACAAACCGATGTGTTCCAGATTCTGCAGAATGAAAAACAATGATGGGGCTAAGGGAGAGCTGAGGATCCTGTGCCATCCTAATTTAAGGACTGAAAAGTTTAATTTTTTGCTTAATTTCAAGGGCTAGAAGGATGCAGTCTACAATAGTATTTAAAAATTGTAGGAAATTAATATTCACTTTAACTTATTTGCAGAATTTCTGTGAATAGCAACAACGTTCAGTCTTTATTAGATGCAGCAAACCAGTACCAGATTGAACCTGTGAAGAAAATGTGTGTTGATTTTTTGAAAGAACAAGTTGATGCTTCGAACTGTCTTGGTAAGATATCAGATTTCTATTTAAAACAAACAAAAAACCTTTCATGTATGTTTTAATGAAGAAAAAAAGTGTGATTATAAGTATTCTTATTTAACCTTAAAGACGTTGTCCACTAGAAAATTTTCTCGTAATTTTAAGAAGAGCTTAAGAAGGGCAGCAACAAGCTCATTAAATACTGTATACTATTTTCCAAAATATAAAAAGCTTTAATAATGAACTGTTGTTTAGGAGAAGGAGTAAGGATTGCCTCTGGTGGCAGTGTGACAGATGACAACATACCATGAATGTTTACTTTTGTTGAAGCGTTTGTGATCACTACAGTCTGTCACAGATTTTTATATCTAAAAATCAAACCGAGGCTGTAACTTGCTGAAGTCACAAAACTGGTATGTGCAAGAGCTGGGGTTGGTATTCAAGTAATCTTATTCTTAACTGCTACCCTGTGCTGCCTGTCTACATTGCAGATATGCTTACTGGCAAATACCAGAACACTTAAAAATCCTAGACTGTCAAGTAAGATACTAATTAAGGTGCTGCTATAACATTCTATTTTAAAGCCATTCATAAAGTATTATGTATTTGGCGTAAGGAGAAGCAGAGAAAGGTGATCAGAGTTTTCCAGAGTATGGTGTGTTATGCTTGTCACTGTGAGATCATCCTTAGTAGCACACGAATGAACATCCAGATCTTTGTAATTATATTCTCTTACCCTTGCTGTGATTCATAGGAGAAGAGGGTCAGGGTAGGAGTGCTAGGAAAGCAGGGAAGAAGGAAAGCGGAATCAAAGACAGTAAAGAGAGAGGCCTGGGGATCCAGCCAATGCTGATTTTTGACCCACGGGAGATGATGAGGGGTACTGATAACAAGAAGCCAAAAGCTGGAGGAGAGGGCTCCTGGAGATGCATGAGAAGTTTTGCAAGCTTTCTCTGTCCCCTCTTTTCTAGGCTACCCTCCTCCTAGACAATTTCATGACTCCATCTGG